>JAHFWG010000078.1:250730-272815 GCA_020233015.1 Callinectes sapidus | reverse complement strand
ATGCATTTCATGTCTGTGTTTAATTTATACTCTCGAAATGTGAACAATATTTATGAATTATGATGAGATGAGGGGAAAACAAGGTGCCACTCAGATGGGCCAGGACCAATTTTTTTTCCCATTACTTCTTAACAATGGCTATTGCGTTTTTAGCTATTGCGGCGATGTTAAAGGACCGATTTCTCGCAAAAGTTAGGGGTTGAGTGTAGTATTTTTTATTTGAAATAAACTGGAATGGATTAAATGTTTTTACATTTAATTTCAACAGTAAAAATTGCTTCCTCATTTAAACTTTCGCAATTCAAACAGCCAAAAAGAACAAATTAAGTTTGAATCAAGAGGTACCACTGTATACACATATATATATATATATATATATATATATATATATATATATATATATATATACAGTAAGTCCTCTTTATACAGTACATGTGCATTCCTGAAAACCATACAGCAAATCAAGATTAGCATATACTGAACCCATTATAACATGTACTAATAGGATATGTGTTCCAGCAAGTTGAAAGTCACTCCTACAGACATGAAAATAGTCACATAAAATAAATGTAAAGTACTGAGCAAAAGAAACAAACAGAAAATGTTTGTATTTACCATTTACTTTACACTTTTACCTCCAATGTCAGACTACTCCTCTTTTGCTTTGCCTTTTCAACTCCAGCAATGTCTGCCATTATGGGTGCGTCACTGTGCATCGTGATAATAATATTCACAAAAAAATGCATCGTAACGATTTAGCTTGTGTTCAATGTGAAACGCAGGAAGAGACTGATTGTTATGATGGCCGCACAACATGGTAGCGCTACAGTACAGTGTAATCAAAACACAAGCAGATACCGTATCTCTGAATTTTTCTAACCGTAAATAGAATCGAGGGTAGTACAGTGACTGTGAATTTACCAAATAAAGAATTACCGTATAAGGAGGACTCACTGTACCATGAAACAATGCTGACCCTCTTCTGAATTAAACCAGCCAGTGAACACCAAAAACTTGACAGCTTAGGTTCTCTCCTATCATAAACAAATGGAAAGAACTTAGTGAGGAAACTGTGAATGCCAAACTGTCAGTGCTTTTAAAAAGAAAGTGGACAATGGATATAAAGACAGGGTATAATGAGATTATTCCCCTCCTGCAAACCACAACTAATTAAATACACAAAAACACAAACACACGCACAAACCTGATGTTGGCACCCATGAAGGATTTCCCTTTCAGCTCATCATACACCAAGGCCCTGTTAAGTACAGGTGTCACTGCTGGGAGACGCTCTGGGAGCAGCAGCCCACGCCGAGCTGTGCAAAGATTAGAATAATGTGGCCTCATTCACAACATCCTTACATAAAATGTAAAAAATCAGGATGTCAGCATCACTTAAATATTTGTATAAGAGTAAGGTAATAAAATAAAGGGCATTTTTTCATTGTTCCTAAAATAGTGAAAGAGCGAAATTATTAATTATATGGTACAAATAAACAATGATATTAATAATATTTTCTGCAAGAGTTCATCAACTTGTTCATTATGATACAAAATGTAATAGTAGACACCACAACCATTATGCTCCTGCCACCGTCCCTTACCTAGTTCAGCAAGAGCCAGACACCCTCCATGCCATGCTTTGTCAGACTCCCGAGAAGAGAACAGTTCCAGAATTGCTCCCACAACCTCATCTCCAAATTCTCTTGGAAGCCGGCCAGTCACTCGGCCAATGCCCTTAGCAGCGGACCACCTGAAGAAGGGCAAACAAGAATTAGAAAAGTATCACAGAAAAAATAGGCAGAAACACAAAATAAAACTCAACATGATACAATCTCATAAACAATAAAATACAAGATGAACATGTACAAAACAATGTAACACTTTTGTAACACTGTCCATTTCTATCCACACAAACATATTGAAATAATAGCAGCTTATCAATATCAGCACATTCTATGATTCACTAGTGTCCTGGATGGCTGTAGATCAAGCTAACGCCAAACTAGGCTGGTATTTTTATTCTTATTTTTCTTTCTCATGTAGAAAGAGCTCCAGCTGAGGGGCAACAAGAGAGAGAGAGAGAGAGAGAGAGAGAGAGAGAGAGAGAGAGAGAGAGAGAGAGAGAGAGAGAGAGAGAGAGAGAGAGAGAGAGAGTCATAGGAAGGAGGAAATGAAAAAGCAGGCCATGAGTTCCAGTTTATATGTAAAAATAAAAAAATAAAAAAACAGGGTGACAGAATATTGATTATCTTGCATTAGAGAGAAGGATCAGCATCATAAGAGTAGTTCACATGAATATAGCAATAGAAGGTAGCAAGAGATGCAACATTACAGTGATGAGAGGTGGAAGACAGTTAGGCACTTGAAGAAATTTGATAACGCAAAAAACTTCTGATTCCACCATGTCTAAAAAAGCACCATGAGTGGAACCATCCTTCGATGTGCTGACAATCTTTACAAAACAGATAAATGGTGTATTCCAAGCAGATCTCAAGATTTAACAGTGAGGGAGTAAATGAGCACAGCAGGAGTGAATTGTAATGTTGCTCAAGTATTGACCATGACTATCACTAAGGATTAATTTCTCACCTCACCACTGTGTCCTGATCCTTCAACCCCTGCAGCAGATAGTCAATCACCTCCTCCACATCTTCTCCCACCTCTTCATCATCCTCCTCAGTATTCTTGCCAGCTGCATCTCCTTGCATGTATTCTGACTTACTGCCCAGCACATTGATAGCCAGACTCCTGCTACCTCGCTGGTACCGCCAGGATACAATTCTCGGCTTCAAGAAAGTCAGTCCTGAAGAAAATTAAATCCATAGTTATGTGTTAACTATTACATACATTCTTTACTTCTGTAAAGCAATCTATTCTATTTACAAAAAACAAACAATGGAAGTAGAGATGGTTGTTTAAGATAATGAAAAGTTTTAAGCACTAGGGAATTAAAAATTGTTCTTTTCTGTGCTACAGTGTCACTGCCACTGAGAAAGCTGGCTACAAGATATCTGTTGGCCCCCATGGCTCTGGTACTAGGAATGACAAAAAGCTATTTCCTTTTGAATCTTGCAAGATCTTTATAAATAAATAAATAAATGAATATTTATATATATATATATATATATATATATATATATATATATATATATATATATATATATATATATATATATATATATATATGATCACAACACAGATCAATCAATCAATCAATCATATGGCATATGCTGGGGGACGCATCGCCTTGTCTACCCTATGGTGCCACTCCTGGTGGTCACACTTTGTCACTTTGTGAGTTTCTATGCATGCTCCATACGTGGAGCATGCACCTTAGTTATTCCAGAAATGCTAGTGAAAAATTAAGAAAATGGGAAAGCAGGTAGTCAAATATTTGTTACCAGGAATAAGGAAAGTGTGAATGAAAGATCAACACAAAGCTCATAATAGTGGCAGCAGGCACATGCCAGTGTAAGGATGGAAAAGTTGTTAAAAATTACTACATTATTTGCTTACCTCACACTTCATTCACAAAATATGAAAATTCAGGAGACTTTGAAATGTTCAATGAAATAAGTTATCGTAATACTAAAAAAGCAACCACCTATTGCATATGACAATGAAATATTGAAAAAATAAACTGGGTCTGTCTATTTGACATCAAAGTTTACTCTAAACAATGTCTATTTGAATAAAAAAGTATTCAAGGCAGAAAGGTCATGAATATTTACAGTGAAACAAAAAATTAAAATTTTTTGCCAATGAAAAATCATCAGTAAAATACTATCCTGTTGATTCATCTTACATTTGAAATAGATAGGGAAGAAAAACATGACCCAAAATTCTTTCATGGCTACTGCCTTACTATAGTCACTATAGGTGAACATTTTAGCATTACTATCTATGAGAGTTAACCTTTTTCACCATACATCAAACCTTCACTCTTAAAAATTTTTAAATGTTTTCTGAGCCTATTCATATTTGTAAAAAATACAAGCTTTCTCATGATACTCCCAATTTTAAGATAAAACTGGAATGCAATTCATTAGAAGTCATCTTGATAAGCTAGAGTGAGCACTAGGCATTTCTTACAGTTATAGTATTCATGATTTTTTTGTTGACAATATTGATGAAAATAGTAATGATGATTATCTATGAAAGGCAGCACTCACCAATACGCTGGATAATCTTCATGGCAAGCTTTCTTATTGGTGTGTCCGTGGAGGAAGTAACACCGCAAGCTACCAGCCGAGGCAACATTTTCTGTGAGAACTCTAACATTTCCTCACGTTTGCCGTGCTTAAAGATGAGGCCAAGAGCTCTCAGCACACCAAGTTTGTGGAACACATCATACACACTGCCTTGGGGCTCTTTCTCCAAAACCTGTAGATTAGTAATAAAGCTTAGACTGATAGCTTTGCCTTAAATTACATTTCTGGCTGATCATTTAGTGTATTTCAAGTTTGCATATTATTGTGAAGATGCCATAAAAATATATTAGACAATTTTGAAGGCCCATAAATCAAAAGTACTTTGAGTCAGAATGCCTCTTTACTTTTAGAGGCCTCATACAGTATACCTGATGTTTGTTCTAAGAACATCCTTCAAAGAAATGGATATGAAACTGACACAGCTGAGAAACATGAAAAGATTCATACTGAGGCTATGTATAAGCTAGGAAACCTTAATATCCAAAAAACAAACCAAACTGAGTTCACACAGCTGCCATCTCATAACCCCTCAAGTCATCTACCCATGTCTATGTCCATCGGTAGTAATGCCCTCCCGTACTGGGGATTTAAATTGTGGCTATTTTTACTGATTGAATTTAAAATGATATCAAAATGCAATTCATTTGTACACTCTAAATGAAAAAAAATATGAACATTTCCTGAGTTTATGTTCCCATTTCCATCACTAAAAATTTCCTATAACACCCTTTTCAAATAGATCTACACACAACACCAAAATTCAGTGAGGATCCTTACTGTGGGTGTATAATCTAAATGGACTTGTAAAAATATCAAGGAAAGGACAGAAGAAAATGTATTTAATGTGAGTTAAGTAGACTATGAGGAAGAAGTAGTGTCAGAAATATGGCAAGTCTCTTTTCTCCACAACAAGGCAATACTTTTATTTTCATACTCATTCCTAAATTCACAACCTCAGAAGAAATAATAAAAAAATTTCCATGCCATTTATAAAGATTTCTACAATATACACAATGAAGAAGTAATGAGTAACTGTCTGTAAATATCAAATTCTAGTTATATCATTACCACTATCTGGAATATCAATATCATTACTACTTTCAGACTTTCACTATATAGCCTTACAAAACACTTGCTACAGTTCAACATTCCCAGGAGGATGCTGCAGACACTCCTTGTATTTTCTTTGTTTCCTTTAGTCTCAATAATAGACAGGAGTTACAGCTTAAACTTTACATACTATAAGACTCATACTTCACACTATATTATAAGGATGGAAATATGTACACAACCTTAAAAACATAACCATTACTGAAATTTTAAATATGCAAGTATGCAATAGGACAGGCTGTTCTAATAAAAATATCTCTACACAGCAAATCATGTGGTGTGACTGCACCCTAAGACTATATCATACATTATGTTTGTTCAGTGTTCTGAAGTGTTAGTAATTTTTCTATTTTGCAGTTTTTATATCAAGTTCTTATTTATCTTCATACAAAATAAAACTCGACTCCTTTATCAAATTACAATGGAAACTCAATACTTGAACTTAATTTGTTCAAAATGGCTGTTTGAATATAAAAAATATCATTTTTATATTTCTTCCACTGTTACAGATTGCTTAAAATGCTTTTTTCACATCCATTGCCATATCAGCTACTTTGTTTTTCAGTCTGGTGGCTAATGTAGATTTTGCCATACAATACTGTCTTATGTATGTTTTTTTATCAATTGTTTACAAGTTTTACCACCAAGACTGCATGGTTTTGTAATGCAAAAAGTAAAGCTTTTCATGGAATACTGAAAATACAGAAGATGAGGAGGCAAATTTGTCTGCCACTGATCACCAAGAGTAACAGTCACACGAAGAAGACATGAAGCACAAAGCGACAGGAAATAAGAAACACGAGCAGAGATACAATGTGTAGCCACAATGAGTGTCAGTAGAGAAGTGGGGTACAAGGATGGACATTGGAGGGAGTAGACAAACAGACGCAGCGGCAAGCGCAAAGGGGGACTTGATTTTACATACTAACAAGCACAAAGAAACAATGTGTTCATTGCCTATGGTAGAAGGAACAGGTATTATGTGAAATAAACATTGCTCAGGGATTATCTTTAGATAGTAAAGGAACATTTTGAGCCTAGTTTTGCAAAATTATACAATTTGCAACCCTCCTAGATACTGGTCAATAGGCATCCTACTACACATCACATGCACATTTGCCAGTGCAAGCGCAGGAACTTTTAGAGAAATTATCTAACTTCCTACAGCCTGAGTTGTGGCTCATGCTTGCACACTTTCTAACCTGAGCTGTGGCTCACAACAAGGATTACATGTAATTTGGCAGTTGGAGATAATAACTAAAGCAGATGGTAAGACTGCTATCCAAAAATAAAAATTTGTTAATAATAAATCAATCCAGATGAGCAACTGCTTTACTGAAAGCAGTTGTATATTTCTAAATTATTTCCATCTTTTAGTGATAGTAATTTGATAAATATGGGCATATGATAAAAATTGGTGAAGCAAAGGGGAAAATACTGTTACAAAAACAAAAAGAAGGAAAAAAAACACCTATAGTCAAAAGAAAAAATCTCGTTATGAAGCATTGTGGTGCTGCCTCACCTCAAAACAGTACTCTATGAACTGTGGCAGGAACTCATTTCGCAAGTCAGGTCGGGTGATGAAGCGGGAAGCCAGGTAAGCTGCCATTTCCCGGGATTTCTGAGCTGATTTCAGATGAATCTTAATAACTTCCAGTATTCTGAAAGGGAGTGAAAAGAGAATGGAAATCATGATTTAAAACAAATTAATAAATAAGAATCTATTTACAATGGTATACAATGATATTTCCTTCATCCATTCCATGACCGAGGTCACAATATTATCTAGACTTAAGTACAATCCTTATATTCCAATGCAAGAAATGAGAAGTTTATTATTATGTCCCAGAGAGAGATAAAAAAAGAATGATATCAATTACATTACAATCAAGTCGTTACAAAATGCAAGTAGTGCTGTGAGGTAGAGTCGTGTCTCAGGTTACAAATTTAATTCATTTCATAACATATCTAATATCTTAAAACACTCGTATCATGAAATGAATATTCCCATTTAAAATAATGAAAATCTAATTAATCTGTTCAACACTAGAGAATATCTATACAGAAATCAGTTAACATGACATTTTATGCAAAAATTGAAGTAACTTTCTAAGAAATAATATGGAGTGATGGCTCACTATATCTCTAAACAAAGAAGCACTTTCACTGCGTGGAAAACAAAGCTTGGGGAGAGAGAGAGAGAGAGAGAGAGAGAGAGAGAGAGAGAGAGAGAGAGAGAGAGAGAGAGAGAGAGAGAGAGAGAGAGAGAATCATTTACCTAGTTGTAACATATGGGAAGAGCTAAGCTTGTGCTGTCCTGTCTCTATATCTAAAAAATCCAACATTTCTTTGAACTTACTGATTGTTCTTGCTTCAACAACTCTCTTATCTAAACCATTCCACACCTCTAAGCATCTTTGTGAAAAGCTAAACTTCTTGATATCTCTCCTGCAGTTGTCTTTCTTAATTTCTTTCCATGTCCTCTTGTGCCACTGATGTTCCAGATTACAATTAGATCTCCTCTTTCTCTTTTCTGTTCTAAAGTTGTAAGACCTTGTATTTGCAGCCCTTACTCCATATGACCATTCACTTAAACTTAGGGAAAGCTTTCTTGCTGCCCTCTGTATTCTTTCTAGTTTCCTTATGTTTCTTTTTGTTCAGTGACCATACTGTAGCTGCATATTCTAATTTTGGGCATATTAGAGTCATTACCAGTTTTCTTATATCTTCATCTTTGTAAGTGAATTGAACCTTTATATTTCTCAAAAGATCATAGGCATTTCCTGTAATTATATTTATATGCTTTTCTGGTGACAAGTTATCCATAATGGTTACTTCTAGGTCTTTTCTTCAGGTGACAAGTTATCCACAATGGTTACTCCAAGGTCTTTTTCTTCAAACTTCTTTTTAATTTCTTCATTCCTCATTGAGTAAAGTCCCTTCAGCTTTCTTATGCTCATTCCAAATCCTTATATGCTGCACTTTTTTGTATAAAGTTCCATTTCCCATATGCATGACCATTCTGCTATTTTTTTCTAATTCTTGTTGTAGTATCTCACAATCTTTTTTATTCACCCTCCTCATTAATTTAGTGTCATATGCAAACAGTGATGTAACTGTCTATATTTTCTGGTATATCATTCACACAGACCACAAACATTATTAGTGCTAATACCTGTGGAACTCCAGTTAACATGTTTTTACATACTGACAGACACAAGGAGACAATGTGTTCATTGCCTATGGTAGAAAGAACAGATATTATGTGAAATAGATGGTAAGTGATGTGATGTACACACATATATACACATGCAGACTTGGTTGTGATCTGATGCCCTGTGCAGTCATAATGATTTTGCAAACATGATTCACCAAATATGATTTTCACGATTGCTAATGATGATGTGTTATTTAACAAGGTGGTCTATCAGGTAAAAAGAACTAGGAGAGTTCCAGGTAAAATTAAACTCCTTAGAGACATAATGTGGCTTTCCTCACCTCTGGACTACTGTCGTGCCAGATTGTGCTTCCTTCCCTCCTACTTTGGCATCAAAGCCCATCATGTTGAAAGGCATGTATACAATGATGGAGAGCCACAGAAGCAGAATGTAACTGGCATAAAAGTCTGAACTTCCTTCAGGTGATTCCAACATCTGCAGTACTGGTAAAAGATCCTTCACCTGGAAATCAGGGTAATACTTATGTTAAATATTAAATGCTATAATGCTGTAAAAGAGTTATCAAAATCATAACACATAAAGCAATTTAAAATGACTATGATATATGAGCCAAACATATGATCATTCCCCTGATGATATAAGTAATATCTTATTCATAAGTTTGACTGAGATTCCTCTTCAAGCCATCCATTATATAATACCCTTGCCACACTGCAGTGCATGCTGCAGGGATGAGCCATCTGAGAAGAGCTTGAAAAGTGACAAGACGGGAAGTTGAGAGCAATCAATGTGCAAGAGATATTGAATTAGCACCTATATAGGTGGCATAAATTGTGGAATCGTGGATGGATATGTATGATCACAATGAGAGCATGAGGAGCAAGGAATTTCTGAAGAAAGTTTATGTGAGTGAAATAACAGTTGATAAGAGAAATTATCCTCCGGAAGGCAGAAGGATGGGGCAAAAGGTTATGTGTGTGAAAGAACTAGGATTGGGATTAGGATTAAAGAGGTACCTACAGGTAATTGACTGGCAATGGACAGGGAAGGAAAGTCAGGAAAGATTCAGGATGGATGGGGAGGGGGAAAGGTTGGGCAGGGTGAGGTGTGAAGTGAGGCATAAGGGCCTGGTCTGTCCATGTATGGAGTACTCTTTGCATGTTTGACGGATTCCACATACACAGTCTTATTAGGTGGAATCAAAAGCTTTTCCTCTTATCTGCTTGCCTCCTTTGACTGATTGTCTTCGGCCTCTTTCTCACCACCAGAATGATGCATCTCTTACTATATTCCATCACTATTTTCATGCTAACTGATCTATTGATCTTGCTAACTGCATGCCTCCTATCCAGGCCACACTTCTGCATCATACAACCACCCAGGCCACACTTCTGCATCATTCTATTGCCATAGCAACATCCCTGGAATATAAAAGACCATTACCTCATGTGAAAGCTTCTTGAAGATAATCTTGTGGCTGCGCACTTTGGTGATAAGCCACAAGTAGCGGAAGGCTTGCTGGGTGGTGATGGATGAAGGTGGGTGGGAGCGCACAACCTCCACAAGGCAGGACAGCAACTCTTCCAGATGAGGGTCTAGTAAGTGTGGTTGTTCCTACCGAAAATATGTCACAAGGTTAATCAGAGGTGCCACAGAAGCACGTTCATCTTTTCCAGCTATGAAAATATTAATAAATGCAATTGCTGCAAGTTTAGGAGTTTTAAGGAGAATAATAGAACTCTTTACAAATCCTACAATGTATATATATATATATATATATATATATATATATATATATATATATATATATACAGGTACCTCTCAATTTACGCGGGAGATGCGTTCCTAAAGAGGGGGTGCAAAACAAAAATGATGTAAATTGAACTATATATATATATATATATATATATATATATATATATATATATATATATATATATATATATATATATATATATATATAGGGTGATTGAAAAGTAGCTCCCTATTTTTTAAATCTTATATTTTTTAAATGCAGTTACTTTTTTATTCAAATTTTTAATGTATATTCCTTAATATTATGACAATTTAATTGTTCTAGTTTTCTTTTCAGATTGATTATTTTGTATTCAAATTCAAAGGCCCACAGAGATGTCCGGACGTCTAACTCTAAACGAGCATGCCCAGCTAGCGGCATGCTATGAAGTTTGGAAATCAGTTGTTTAAGTACAAAGGTGGTGGAGGTCCATCAAAGGAATACATGTTCAGATTGATGTAAAGACTATCAAGAACTGTCACGCAAAACTCATGGCTACAGGTTCTGTGATGGATGCTCGAAGAAGCAGTCGCCCTTCCAAAGCCGTTGATCTGGAAGTAAAGAGAAGAGTTCAAGAAATGTTCACTCAAAGCCCATTTAAGATGCTTCTTAAGCACAGTTCGTACACAGTGATAAGAAAGGTCACTTTCTCTTGCTGCTTGTCGAATGGACTTTTTTGAGCTCTGAGTGAACATTTCTTGAACTCTTCTCTTTACTTCCGGATCACTGGCTATGGAAGGATCACCGCTTCTTAGAGCATCCATCACAGAACCTGTAGCCATGGGTTTTGAGTGACAGTTCTTGATAGTCTTTACATCAATCTGAGCATGTATTCCACACTTGTTAGTGACACAGGCCTATAATTTGATGGGTCGGTCTTCTTTCCTCCTTTGTAAATGGGCACTATGTGGGTCCTCTTCCACTCATGTGGCACCCTCCCCTCCTCTATTGAACTGTTAATCACTTCCCAAATTGGCTGTATTAGTTGATCCTTACATTCCCTTAGTGTCCAGCCTGACACTCCATCCAGTCCTATTGCTTTTCTTTCACCCAGACTTCCCATCAGTCTACCAACAACCTGTTTCTGTACCACAGGCTTTCTTTCTCCTAAATAATTTGTATGACGATATCCTTTGTCTTTTCCTGTACTTGTTTCTTAATTATCTCTGCAAAACTAATCTTTTCTTCCTCCCTTTCTTTCTTCCATACATTTTGCAGCTCTGTCATCTTGGAGTCACTGCAAACTTAGTCAATTTTTACTGAATCACCCTTCACTTTACCTTTGAGATCTTCCAGTTGTGCTTCATAGCTCACACATTTCTCTGAGGTCCATTTTCTTTTTTTTATATTTCCTAACTCTTTCTTTATCTCTTTATTAGTTTTCATAATTTTGTCATACTTGACAAACATGCTTTTCATTTCCTTATTTTCATTTGAGAGTAGCTCATATTTCGTCATCATACTATATAATAGCTCTTTCATTGGCCTCATTTCTCTTTCTACACTTGTTAGCCTTCTCGCTGTTCCCTGCTTTCATTCAGAAATCCCAAAAAATCACCTGTATCATTAGAGCTGGCTAACCTTTTAAGTCTGGGAGGAGTTTCCAAGAGATGAGTTCCCGAGTGCCTGTTGGTGTCGGTTGTACCCTAGGCTTGAGTTGACTTCTCTCTATCCATATTAGCAGCGCTCTCTTTTTTTATTCACTGATTCACTTTTGGAGACAGGACAACTACAAATTTCCCCCCTCTCTTCTCTGTACATACATATCTAGGTTCCTCCAGTAGTTAATGCCATTGATTGTCCTAGTGAAGCATGTCTGCTCAGCACAAGCTTCGGTGTGTGTGTGTGTGTGTGTGTGTGTGTGTGTGTGTGTGTGTGTGTGTGTGTGTGTGTATTTAAATATATATGTACAAAATTTATTGCCTCCAAGACAGGGTGATGTTTAGGGATGTTTACTGTGTTGGCGACTTGGTGTCTTGTTTACATCAGCGCACCATCTGAGCAATAATAATAATCAGTTGCTGATTAGGCTAACAGAAACTTTGGCTTAGGTAAAATACTTTATGTTAAGCTAAACAATCATAACCTTAACAGCTAATTTCATCATAAAATTAATACTATGCAACAAGGTGGTAATGAGAATTACCAACCGAGCCTATCATATTATGACTCCAAAGTGTCCAGTGAGGCTCCAGCAATAAACTTCATCACGAATTGTAAATAATGAATATTCCTATCATTTGAAGCTCAGTTTTACCTGGAAATGTGCACATTAGGGTAAATGAATTTTGCCATAATAGCGTAATTGAGTGAGGGAACCGATATATATATATATATATATATATATATATATATATATATATATATATATATATATATATATATATACATATATATATATATATATATATTGTTTACACGTGTGATTGTGTAATTGTTGTTGCTTGGGTTGCATAGAGGAACTCACATGAGACATCTGTTGGCCACTCAATGAAATATCACACACAATTGAAAAGAAACGTATCTAAATTAAATATTGTGGGGGGATTTTGGACCCCGTGTAGACTCGAAAACACATAAAACGAACATGTTTCAGTTCTTTTGAAACATGCAATATTCAAATGAAATAATCTTTGAAGTGGAAAAATAGTGTTTATGAAAAATCTCAGGATTGACTAGTATTTTATGAAATGCATATTAGGTAGTTATTATGTAATAACTGGTCATATGACTAGTCTGCTGGAAACATATCCATTGTATTTCAAGGTTATTCTGCATAACATAACAACAGACTGATTTACTACTTAGGCACTCAGTTTTATTGATGTGAATACAAATCTACCTCTTGAAAGCTTTGACGTTTAAGTCAACACAGATAAATACTTGTCAATACATAAACAATACTGACAACTTATCTAGGCTACCTCCATCAAGCAAGCAATCCAAGTAACTATTCCTACCTGGTAGTTATCAAGGATCTTCTTTAGGTCCTCAAATGCTTTTTCTGCAGTGAATTCAGTCTCCACCACCAGATCAATGGTGTTGATCATCTGCTGAACCTCCTGATGCTCTCTGAACATATCAAGACTGCAGCTCACTCCTTCATCCTCACACTCCTTCTGCTGCTGTTCATATTCCCCTTCCCCCACTTCTGCCTCCACATCCATTGTCATTCTGGTTACTGCTGGTATTGCCTGAAAACAAAATCATTCTTGCTTAATACAAGTACTAGCTAAACCATGTCATTCATTCTTTTCTTTCTCATTCTCTGCTTCCTATACTTGGCTTCATTTTACTATTTTTCTAAATATTTGCATTATCTTTCTCTGAATACATTGCTGTTAGTTAGACACCGTTGCTATATCAACAACAATCCTTTGTTTGTTCCAGGGGAGAAGAACATAAAAACGTTTGATAAAGAATACCCACTACAGGAAGCATAGTATGCATGTCATGTGGCAGTCTCAAACACAACCCTGTGGTCCAGGAATAGATTAATCTATTTTACACTAATTCCAATGGAGAAAATGGTTTCAGTCACTAAACATTTCAGTTTGTGAAAAGCTTACAGGAACAAACTGAGTTCAAAACTGAGGTTCAATTGAAAGTATTTCTATTATGTTAACCCCCTGCACTAAAACATTTCACAACAAACTATTCACATCAATTGACAACTTATCACCCTAGTTAATCCACAGATGTTAGGGCTGACTATATATTACAGTGAAACCATGAGTTCTGAGCATCTTGACTTATGAGTAACTTGAGATACAAGCTATCACTCAATTGATTTTTTGTTTTTGACTTGCAAGCAAAAAATAGATTTATTAGCCACTATTTGGCGATGTGATGCCCAGCATCAGATGCCTCCAATTCATTTTTTTCTTTTTCTTTTTTTCTTTGCTATGATTTTACACCAGACTTTGTGTTAAAGCTAAACATTCCACAAATCAAACATTTTCTACAAGAACATACAAGGTAATGCTGACAAAGTTATTGAAGTGAACAACGTGTAGCAAAGGAGGTTAAAACAAACAAAATTTTAATGTCATCAGGTATTCTGAAATTACTTTTTAGTATAGTTGAAAGATCCAGAAGAAAGTTGCATGGAACCCTCTTTTAGGCAGCAAAGCTTTTTGACAATAGATTATATCTAACACTGATGTATCTTTCACAACAATGGAGAAGTTTAAATATTGTTAAACATTTGGAAGAATTCAGAAAAGAGTAGTGCAAAGTGTATTATCCTCGAGGTTAGGTTATGGACTTTAAAATGTTGAGGGATGGAGGGAAAAAAATGTTAACAAGGAATTAAGAAAGCCACAAAACTTTATCTACTTCCATTGGCCTCAAAATCTATCTGCCTCACCAGTAAGTCATAATAGTATAATTCTAATGTCTCAGGATAGGTTAAGTCAGATTCAGTTATGGTTGGTTAGGTTAATGGGTAAATATCTAAAAAGACATCAGTATTCCATAAGTTGTATTTTGATGCCTTAAACATAAAATGAGCACTCCTGACCACTAGAAAAAAGTCCCTAAATTTATTGAGAAAAAATCCTAGATCTAAAGACATCTTTTTCTAAATACAAAGATTTTTGTGTTCTACACATAAAACATTTAATACATTCTAATTAAATCTAACCCTTAACTAAGCTAACACATAATTTAATCCATGGATTTTTGCATTCCATGCAAAACTTTTTTATTGAGATTAATACTAAGTAATCAATTTGAAATGGAGTGTATTGAAGAAAAGTATCTTTAGATAGATGTCTATTTTTCAATGGTGCACTTTTTTTTTTCATGTCAGTGAGGCTGATGGGGAAACTCAGAAAATACCAGTTAATGTCCCATTGGGGAAGGTCACGGGGGGCCCATTCTTGCCCAAATACTCATGGGTTACATTAGAGAAATTCAAAATATTAAAGGAAACCCCTTCAGATTTTTTAAATGTCCCTTAACTTTTTTTTTTTTTTTTTTTTTTTTTTTTTTGCCTTCCCTAAAACTCCTGATTCCCCTCAGGGGTGGTGTGGGATAGGGAAATGTGGACTTACTATTTAGAAATACCATATCTAAAATCTCCCTAAATTAGTCCATTACTTTAATGTTGAAAATATATTTTACTTCAGTTGAAGCTTCAACACATTGTATTACTGCAGATGTGGTATTCAATTTTATTTACTGCAGATGTGGTATTAAATTTTATAGAACTTATTCTGATATTTTCTTTTCTTTGAAACTTATCCACAACTCTAGAAGCAGTATTGGCTCCCTGAAGATGTCCGTATCTTTGATATGGAAACATGTGTGTAACTTTGTCGCTCATTCTTAATGTAAATTTTGATGCATTTCATCTTCCTTGCCCAAAACACAGTTTTTTAAGGGAAAATTAGGATATTTTAGAATTCAAGGATTTGCGACAATAAATAAATAAATATATAAACGTCATGATCACTCCCACATCATCAAAGCTTACAAGAGTGTTATTATGCTGCTGTTGACATGAAGCTTTAGAGATTTGTCGTTGGAGATTTTAGCGGTCACAGGTCGCCATCTAGGTACTGTACCACACTTTCTGGTCATGCTCGGGGACTATCATTGGCACTAATTGGTGGGCTAAAATGTACGCATTTTCCTTCAATATCACTGACCACTAACCTTAAGAATAGTTGTCAATCGATGCTTGGCTTCATGACTCACCCACCTGTCATCCTTTCACGCTATGTTTTTCTTACGCCACTAGTGAAATGTTACTCACCTATTCCATAACACCTCGATGAGACATGTACCTTATTACTGATTCAAAGTCGACAGCTGCTGAGCATGTATCAAGAAACAGGAGTAATGGTTTACTTATGGAGCTCAGCCACCAGATGGCTCTACAAGTTAAGCGATAATCGAGCCAAATATGACTTCATCCTTACTGTGATTTACCTATTCGATTATAAAAGCAGTTACGTGTCAAAGTAACTTCATGGACGAGTTGGGTAATCAAAAAGCTTCGCAAGAAAAATATAGCATGAGAGAAAACATCTCTCTCCTTAATGTATTTTCCTGAGATGTGAAGCCAAAGTCGACAAACTGGCACTCTCTCATTTCACCTTTTTGGCGTTTATAAACAATAAAAATGCAAGATCAGCACTTCCAGGCCTCTCTAGATATTTGATTCACATTAGAGTATGGAAAACAAATATAGGTTTTAAGTGTCAACTTCTCTTTTGACGGATATTTAATGTTAATAATACTGAATAGTTCAACAGCGGATATCCGAGCTCAGAGACCGTCAGTCATCTGAGATCAGTTATGACTCATATTTGTCTTGATTTCATCCGAGGAGGACCTCATCACAGCGCTGTCTGCTGTCATTCCCACAAATCATGCTTCAGTATCCCCACTTCCACACACCCCGTGTGGTCCTGCGTTCCCAGAGCCCTCCCGCCCTCCAGCTTGAAACACGTCAACTTGTGAACACACCTTGCTGCTGGTCTTGGATTAGGGACAGTCTCCTGAATCTTAACTTCATAGAAGCTGTTTTAGCTAGAGAGATGTGAAGTTTCCGGTTTACAGTAGATTATAAGTAAAGGAAAGACCGAGAATGTTCAGTGTAGAAGAAGGGGACAGTTGAGTGTCGTTGTAGAAGAGGGGATAGTTATTTGGAAGGTTGTGTCGAGTTGATAGGTGGAGGAATCGAGTTATTGAGGCATGGAGTGAAGGGAAATATCTTAAGCTGGATGAGAGACTACTTAACAGAAAGAGAAATGAGAACAATTATCAGCAATTGGTTATCAGAGACACCACATCAAGATGGAGTACAACAGCTGGTGGCATACCACAGCTGGTGTGTAGTGAAATGTGGACGTTTCAGCGGCGCGCGACGTGATCCGGCGAAATTTAAGAGTAGGACAGTTTTTTTTTCCGGAGAGCAACGAGGGAGAGTCGTCTGGCAGTGTTACTATCGTTTTCAGTGAACTTCTGCTTCTCAAAGGCGTACAATGTTCGGGTACAGGACGAACAAAAAGATGCCACTGAAAACGCCTATGCTTCTCAAAGGCGTACAGTGTTCGGGTACAGGACGAACAAAAAGATGCCACTGAAAACGCCTCTGCTTCTCAAAGGCGTACAGTGTTCGGGTGCAGGGCGAACAAAAAGATGCCACCGAAAACGCCTATTGGAATAACAGAGCTAGAAACTGGAATAACAGAGCTAGAAAAGTAAATATGCTAAATGTAGAAGATAGAGTAAAACAAATAAAAATTGAAGAATGTCCATAATATATTTAACTGTGGGTCTCTCATACCTTTTGTATAATTTTAGAAGAATGAATGAGCGCTCAATTCAGACTAGGCAAAGTGAATTTAATTACTTTGTACCTAGAGTTCAAGGAATAACAACCCACTCCTTCTTTTATACATCCATTAAGGAATGAAATTCACTACCCAACTGTATAAAATGTTTAGAATAAAAACCAAGGTTCAAAAAAGCTGCGATGAAACATCTAAGGGAGCATGAAGTACGTAAATGTAGAAAGAAATGATTTTATATTCAATTGATTTATAGTTGTATGTAAATATTATCTTTATCTTGACTTCCAGATAATTCATGTGCAATTTTAATTTTAAGTCTGAATATATATGATTTTTATATGTATATGTAGGTGCAATTTCTTGCTTTATATGCTAATATTAATTTTTGTTATGGTACCAGATATCCCAATGTGTAAGGGGGTAGTAACTGCAGTGTGGTGATTAGTACCAGAAGGCAATGTTGACTCCACTGTGCCTGCACAGTCTTGCCTTCAATAAGAATCCCACTGGAAATAAGTTTTTATAAACTTTGTTGGGTTATCCTTGTGGGAGTTTTCATGCATTTTGGGTATAGTTCACTTTCACTTGATTGTTGGTACCTTGTATCTGTTCACATTGTATACTCTTCTGACACAAAAAAATAAAAATAAATAAATAAAATAAAATAAATAAATAAAACTATGCTTCTCAAAGGCGTACAGTTTTCGGGTGCATTGCAAACAAAAAGATGACACTGGAAACGCCTATAGTATATTCCTTACTGCTCTCCCTCCCTCCTCAGACCTAACACTACTGCAGCACATGTATGCATACATTATGTTGTGTTCCGTTGCAGCTCTCCTATAACAAGCAATTTTCTTCTGTATTGATTATGTGTTTATCTTTACCGGCAAGAGCTTGAGGGAGGAGGAGGAAGCATGGAAAGGGAGAAGGTACGCACAGCAACAGGTCTCTCTCTCTCTCTCTCTCTCTCTCTCTCTCTCTCTCTCTCTCTCTCTGGATGGTGCTGATCGATGCGACGCCCTGTGTGGGCGGACTCTGCCTTCACAGTGGTGCCTTCATCACCGCCACAACACTTGGACGATGTGCTGCGTTGCCAGAGGCTATGACACAGTCACGCACACACACACACACACATCTTTGTCGCCTCCCCCTCTCGCACCTCACCCCCACAGCTCTCATTCCGCTCCCACTTGCTCTCTAAAAACTGAAGGGGAGTTGGGGGTACACGGGAAGAGATAGCCCCCGTCCCTCCCTCCCTCTCTCTCTCCACCACTCTGCTCACTCGATGCTCTCTGTCCACGCCAGTCTTTGGTAGAGGAGGGGAGCGAAGGCCCACGACTTTCCACTCCTCTTCTCTCCCTTGAGCAGTGTGTTTCGCGAGCCGCTCCAGGGGACGCCATACCTTCAGCGGCCTCAGTTGGACTTTTGGGTTAGTAATACGGGAGTGAGAGGGGGATTCAGCTCAGTGTCCTCCCTTGCCTTTGATGCCGGCTGTGCCTGATGGACCATATGGTAGCGTGACTGACCCATCCCTCGTGTGTCCTGTCATAGGATTGGTTTTCGCGGAGTGCACCACGTTTCATACGTTCGGTCATAAAGACCAAATTGTTGGAAACATATTGAAGACACACACACACTCTCTCTCTCTCTCTCTCTCTTGGTTTTATCGTGCATTAAAGTCCATCTGTGACATCTCCGAACGTATACAACGCCGAATGATTTATTACTGTCACTGTACGTATATACTGTACACATACATACCAGATACTCATAATAACACGATGCATGAAACTACATTGGCTTTTATTATTATTATTATTATTTATTTATTTATTATTATTATTATTATTATTATTATTATTATTATTATTATTATTATTATTATTATTATTGTCATTATTATTATTATTATTATTATTATTATTATTATTATTATTATTATTATCGTTATTATTAATATTATTATCATCATCGCTACTGTTCTTTGTCATTATATTATCATTACTTTTTTCCGTTTTTTTCCCCTGCTGATTGTCTTGATATTGTCAAGGCGGCCTTTCAGGTAAATAATTACTAACAAGTGTTCATTATGACAAAATTCATAACTCTGAGTATTCATATGGTGTGTCTCCATGACGGATTCACCCGACTTCGAATCCGCGGTGCCTTGTTCGAGTTATGGTCGACACTCAGCTCACTCTCACAGCTGTTCATGCTTCTTTCGGGCTGATCGATAAGTAGGTACATTGCGAAACCTAGAGAAGGTAATCTGTGGAAACTGAATGTTCCAGTGGTCCTGTACCCCTATCTTTCAGTGACTCAAAAGCCAATGAAATAAATGAGCGGCGAGGCCACAGTACAACAGCTGTAGTGTGTCTCCCAGCTTTCGTTTTCTTTTGTTTGGCACATCTTCCCTTACAACTACATTTTGCTGCGTAATGTAGCGAGTTGCATAAATCTGACACACCCACACGAGTAAGGCATGCAGGTGAAGTTATGTATGATTTTTTACGTAGTGCGTTTTATGTACATTTCTATTGTTCTTCATTGGTATTAGTAGTTTTATGTCCGTGTGTAAAAAAATCTTCGCTTTTGTAGGTAGTCTGAGTATTAGACTACTATATATCAAAAATTCTAAATGATTTCTATGAGTTTTCCGAAGCGAATGATGATGTACGGAGGCGCGGTGAAGCGGAGTTAACAGGGAGGAAGTGGAGGCCGCGCCGTCTCCCAAAGGAGGGGAACCACCAGGAATGTCCTAATTGCACATGAGGGAGTCAAATGTAGGAAGAGATATGCGTGACAGGCTCTTCAAATTGGACATATTTCAGTCTTTAGAATAAGAAATATAAAATAATTGTATTTATCATTCACTCAATTAACGTCTGCACGAAGCTCATTAGCTACGGAAAAGAAAGTGCTAATCCAGCACCATCGCTATACTTACGCTTCAACTAACAATCTGGACTTTACGTTTCTTATTCATAATACAAATTATACGAATGGAGAAAAGTGGGTAACAAAATAGTCATGTTATATGCCGATAGTGATTTTGCTTCTCGACCAATTCAAGTTTTACAATATACATACATACATAGAGGAAAGCGAACAGAATTATATATATATATATATATATATATATATATATATATATATATATATATATATATATATATATATATATATATATATTGACTTAGTAGACGATTAATTATGGGGCTATTTTGTCTATATCTCCTTTGTTATACTTTGTTATACTCTTTTATACTCGATCATATAATTTCTCAATCTTTACCTATGTAACCATTATATTATAAAATACATCAAGGCACCCGGAGTACACTAACTGTTTACGAGGTTACTTGGGAAAGGAACTTATGTAGGAGAGTATTGACTTATTATGCTTCCCAAACATCTGCCCTGCCTTCCTTACTTACCGCGGTATTTACACCTTCCCTCTGATCTCATCCACCATCACGCTTCCCCGGCTCACTCCTCCCTTCCATGATGACACTCCCACCACTTGTGCAAGCCACTCTCTGCACCTGGCATCGTTCCAACACCTGCTCTACTAAATGAGCTTTCGTATTTAAATATGATAAAAAAATGTAGTTGAGGTTGGAAGTGTACTCGGTAGAAATGAACATGATGATGCTAGTGATATGGTGGTAATAATTGTGTAGGCTGCTTGAATGACGCTCGAACCATATTTCTTCCTCACAAATGTGAACGTGTCATATGCTGGGGAGAGTGGTATAGCGCGCCAGCGCCCGCGAGCGCACAAGTGCACACACACACACACACACACACACCGCCTCGTAGCTTAGTGGTAAAGGGGCCGAGTCTCTTATGTAAGAGGGGGAAGATGGGCAAGGGCAACAAAAACGATGAAAATAAAAAAAGCCCACTAATTTGTCACTCCCTTTAAAGAACAAAATAATTAACCGAAAGTCAGGGACAAATGTCTTGAAACCTCCCTTTAATAAAGTCAACTCATAGGAAATTGAAAATACAGAGGCAGGTAAGGAGTTCCGGAGTTTATCAGAGAAAGGAATGAATGATTGGGAGTACTGGTTAACTCTTGCATTAGAGAGTTGAACAGAATAGAGGTGAGAGGAAGAGAAAAGTCTTGTGCGGCGACGCTGCAGGAGGAGGGGAATTATACAGTTAGCAAGATCAATAGAGCAGTCAATATGAAAATAGCGACAGAAGTTAGAGATGCACCATCCCAACAGAGAGAGAGAGAGAGAGAGAGAGAGAGAGAGAGAGAGAGAGAGAGAGAGAGAGGCTGTAGACAGTCAGTCAGAGGAGAGGAATTGATGACGAAAAGCTTTTGATGCCACCCTATCTAATAAGACTGTGAGTGAAACTCTCTATACACACGAAGAATACTCCATACACCGACGAACAAGGTCCTTGTACAGAGTTTGCAGTTGGGGGTGGGGGGGGGGGGGTGAGAAAAAATGGCGGAGACGCC
>JAHFWG010000078.1:220871-238446 GCA_020233015.1 Callinectes sapidus | reverse complement strand
GATATAGCATTTCTATTTATAACTTCTTGTGTAGCTTATATATTTCTTCAACAATATATAATCATGTGTATGTATATCCCGATAGAGAGAGATGGCAGCATGTAAGTGTTAGTACCTAATTGATATCAGGATGAAGAAATTGTGTATGTCTGCATCAGCAGGGTTTTTTTTTTTTTTCAGTAACGGTTGTTCCACAGATTATATTTTTTTCCATGTCAGTTCTGGTGCCCTATAACTGCTGGTTGACTGTACTACCACACTGTGCCAATTGTGTAAACCCATTCAAAGAATTTAGTTAGGTTCACTATAGAGCTTTACAAATACATAACCTGTAATACTTCAGTTAAAGAGCAGCTTGAAACAGTTCCTCACTGAGTCAGTCGAACTCATTACTTTCGTCAAATGTAGCAAAGCAATTAATGAAGTTCATAAATCATTCTGATTTTGGCTTTGAAACAAAAAGTAGTCATGGGAACTTATGACTGAAAGGACAGTTGTCTCAATCCTGTCATGCCATGACAGGATTATGTTCTTCAGAACTTTTTTTTCACTCCACTCAGTGAAAAGGCAATCACCACACATAAATGATTAACTAACAGATAGGTACAATATAACTGTGATTGTATCAGCTAGAAACTTAATTTTATAAGAATAACTCCTTTAAAGACCACAATATTTATGATGTATCTTGTTTGGTGAGTCAGTCCATCGTGCACTTCAGGGTTAAGGAAAGAGGATGAGCCATCCCAGTGTTTATATTATGCAGTGACATAGCTGGGTGTGATAATGAAAAATCTGTCATGATAACAGATGATAATGATGATCAGGGATAATTGATAAGTGGTGATGAATTTATTGTCTGATAACCAACAAATCAATAAATATAAAATTCTGATACTAACGACAACAGTAAATAAAAAGATTGATAGCCTCAAATCATTATTTTTGTTTTTATATGAGAAAACTCAGTAAAATCTCAGAAAATATATTGTTTATCCTGTCTCTTCAACAGCAATAAAAAGAACTATCATGTAAAATAAATGCATTTAATTTTGAAATAAAAAAAAATTCAATATGGTCTTTTTCCAAAAACTAAGATCATCACTCATCACTACTTAGGAACAAAAGTATTATTGATGAATTGATAAAGCAATAGAAAATGATTATTGGATAACTAATAACCTGATATTGTTATTGTGACAAATCATTGTGATAACACCCAACTATAGGCAAGGATATTTATCTACTGGTGCATTCTTTTCATGTATGCCTTAATTGTAGGTGAAATCATCATTCATCATGGTCATAGCTGGGTTGATCTAATAAAGTCATAGCATATTCTTCAGGAGAGGTTGTCCATATATAATGATCATGCAGTGCAAAGCTTTATTTTGTGTACAATCTTACAGTGGTAACTAATCATGAGCTCCTTTTGTTGGCTGAAGAAGTGAGGATCCAATATTCATTGATATATATACTGTAGTCACACAAGATATTGTCTTGCTGGTGTAAGATTGAAGCCAACTCTCAGAGTCTAGATGTATAAACCTGATTTGCATTGTTAATCTTAAACGTACTGCAAAACTCTCAGAACTTCATTGTTATGCAAGACATTTCATCTTACCTAAGGAATAATTTTTTATGGTATGAAAGCATCTGAAAATATTCCATGTGTTGGGATGGCTTCACATTGATCTTAAATTTTGAGTAGATCTACAAGACTACCTGGTACATAAATTAGTTAATTCCATCAAAGGTCTTAAAAGAAAGCAGAATATTACTAGAACACTGACTCTGCATATTAATAAAGAAAAGAAAGGGTAGAGTGATATATGTAATCCCAGACTACTCTGAATTGGAAAGCTGCAAGGTTGCCTGTTGGGAGACTACTCATACACCCTGTTGTGACAATTGCAGTCTGGTGAAAAGTTCATGTAGTAAAGGTGTTACCTACAGGAGCTTTTGTAAACCATCATTCATGGGTTTTGTAAGCATGCACACATGCACGCACACATACACACACACACACACACACACACACACACACACACACACACACACACACACATTGTGAAGGAATTGATGGACTACCAGACTGTTTTACTGTTTCATGTTGCTGTATATTGTACATAAGAGTTTATTTACATGTAATGGTCTTATAGGGACACATATTCATTTGTATATATCAATAGAATATAAGGTTAACCTGTGTAGCTTTTCTCTGTCTCTTCAGTTATACCTCAAAAATAATGTTTACTCACTTTTGATAAGTACTTCTGAACAGTTTTTGGACACATTCAAAAGATGAGAATTATGGGGACATAACAAAAGGAAGAAGAAAGGAAAAGTCAGATAAACTACCAGCTAATGATAAAAACAGAAGGAAAATCAGTTCAAAATGCAAGTGCTTTGGAGCACAATGACAATTAATATTGTAAGAATAACAATGAGATTAGGGGTATAAATTGGTATTTTGCATTGCACCCTTGTTTATTTGGTACAATATTATTTAAGTATTAGGGAATTAAAACACACACACACACACACACACACACACACACACACACACACACACACACACACACACACACTAAAAATGTGTGTGAAGTTTTGTCATTAAAAAGCCACTTTTTTTTATCTCTCTCTCTATCTTTCTCACTAACACCAAGAGGCTAAATACTTCAAGTAGCAAAAAATGGAATGCATGGATAGTTAAAAATGGAAAATTACTGCTGAAACATTTAATCTTGGGACTGTTTTATGCTCTTAGTCAGCTAGACAGCAGCTACCAAACTAGAACCCACAGCTATTATCATGATCACTTCATGAGAATACCCAAGAACAAAGAGTTGCATGTAAGCATCATAATTAGCAATAGAGATTATTCCATACCATCTTTCATGTTAGTGTTGATCCACACCCTCACTCCAAGAAAAAAACTGTTAATGCAAGCAGTGTCCAGATTCAAGATGTATGATTATAGGATGACAGGGGCAGCATAGTGGATGGGAGAGCGACAGAGTGGGCAGGTAGTAAGTGAAGCAGAGCAGGTGACACAGGTGCTGAGGTGAGCACATGGCATGAAAACAGCTGCCACAGGGCGGTCCAAACATACACGGCACACCAGCACCTCCTTGGTCTCCTGCAAGCATTGTGGAGCTTCAGCTGTGCATTGGGGTCTATTTATGACTAATATGAAGTGATAACTTTAATGGGGGGAAGTGTGAGGGTCAAAAGAGGGAGAGAGAGAGAGAGAGAGAGAGAGAGATACTGTGACACTAATGGCAAAACTTAATGCTGTGTGGACTCCGCACAACCCATTATAGCCTCATCATTAAAATGTTCCTTATATTGAATACCAGGGTTCAGTCCCTCATCTCACTCTGTTGCCACTTTACATAAATTTATGTTTCAAAACAAGTATTTACAGTATTACTATTACAGTGTAGGACATGGAAAAACATGACTGGTAAGATATTGGCTTATCCTCATCCTGAAGTTACAGATCTAATTTGCAACAAATCCCTGACAGGAAAGTTACTGGTCATTAAAACCCTGACTGTAGGTACAGGTATTACAAAGCACCAATTTGTGTCTTACCTGTAATCGTTTCTGTAACCGTCTCTTTTCCCCCTCCAGCTCCATTACTCCGTTCTCCAGTGCATCTGTGAGCAAGAAGACAACATTGTTAAATCTCAAAAGAATTTTCACAAAGCAGGCTGATTAATGCCTGCCTTGTTTTCTATGAACAGTAACTTCATAAACAGTGGAGGATAATTATGTTTTATTTTAAAGCTGCAGCACTGATTTACCTGGGCTGTTGTCTTGCCTGGCTGATGATAGCATTACCCCTTGCTGCTCCATTGAGTCTGTGCATAGATAATGGATCAAAGTAGAGGAACAATTTAACACATTATGATAACTGTATAAGCTATTAAATGGACAAATATAAACAGTAGTTATAGTAAATATTTTCAATTACTATAAGATATGTCAATAATTGTGTGAGAGATTTGAAAGTGAATCACTGAATATAGCCAGAAATATGACAAATCTTAATAATTAATCATAGACCCAAGTGTATCAACTCTACCTTGATCCCACAAAGTGTAGAGTATAAATGATGAGTGCTTAATAATGAAACATCTCAACACAACAGGAAAAGGATCAGAGAGGAATAAATCAAGGTTGACTGTAAGTTCCTGTTTGGCCTTACTTTGACATAGACTCAAATGTTTTCCTAAATGCTGTAAAGTGCCTTGAAGAGTAGTTGCATTAGGACCTTACAAGAAGATACATATTTTATTTTCACTTTAATATAGAAGATAGATAATGATGATGATGATGATGATAGTGGGAGTGATATTGATGATGGGGTGACTGATGGTGATTGGTGAACAAATGATGATAGTGGGATGTTGATATGACTAAGGAGGATGAAAATTATTACAATTATTATTATTATTATTATTATTATTATTATTATTATTATTATTATTATTATTATTATATATTATTATTGTCATCATCATTATCATCATCATCATCATCATCATCATCATCATCATCATCATTATTATTATTATTATTATTATTATTATTATTATTATTATTATTATACCTCTACTACTACTAGTACTACTACTACTACTACTACTACCAATGATAATAATAATAATAATAATGATAATAATAATAATAATAATAATAATAATAATAATAATAATAATAATAATAATATTGATGATGATGATGATGATGATGATAATAATAATAATAATAATAATAATAATAATAATAATAATAATAATAATAATAATAATAATAATAATAATAATATTGATGATGATAATAATAATAATATTAATTATAACATATGTTTCTTTCCAGGGTGGATGAAAAGATCATGAACTATTTTATTCACTGTTTCTATGTCATTATGATGGAGGCATGAAGTCAATCAGTATGAGTCAGTCCAACCCTGGACCGATGGATGGAGGAACACATACCTGATGGTGTAGTGACGTGAGGGTTGATCACTTGTCAGCAGCGTGAAGACTGAGCCAGTGTGGGAACGTGGAAGGCATGCTAGTCATATTTGTGTTTCATCTGTCCCAGTTCCTTTTTACTTTGTTCGCCTATCATTATTATCATTATGTATTGGTTGAAACGTTATTATTATTGATTTTATTATTTGACTATCCAATACTCATTTATATTTCTTAATTGTGTGTGTATGTGTTTGTAAAATATATTGCATGTAAACGCTTTGGAACACACTATCTTATCTTCATTATCGTTGTGACAGATAAGGCTCTGTCATGCTCGCTCATGCTCTTATTGCGCCTCTTTGAGCTGCCAGTAAAATGCAGTAAGTATTATCATATCAAGCCTCTGAAGTTTTAGGGTTTGAAAATTGTTTATTATCATCACCCTTATTCGAAATTTAAAAGGCGCGCCAAAACGTTCCCTAGCGCTCTCTCTCTCTCTCTCTCTCTCTCTCTCTCTCTCTCTCTCTCTCTCTCTCAATATAGATTCGTAAATTAGGTCTCAAAATCAGAATGACATGTAAGCAATAAACAGATGTTGAATTGTTGTTGATATCACTTTCAATTTTCAATGAATGGTCACTGCGGTAACGCCCTTGACTCACAACAACAAAACGAGCTGGTACCTGTACCTGAAGGAAATACCTGCCAAAATGTCTATCCTTCGGGCGTCTCTGCTCCTGGTGGTGCTGCAGAATCTGGTAGCGAGAAGTGAGTAGTTCGTACAGTCAGTAAGGTAGAGGAACAATGCAGGGGGTAAGGTGTGTGTGAATATCGCCGTCTTACCTGGTTGGGACGGAAACGCAAGCAACGCCACACCTGTTTGAATGTCGGCTATGGGGTCTTCCTACCTCCGATCTTTGCCTCAGCTCTCTTATTTTTGTATTGATTTTCATGTGTGGTATTGAAATGACACAGTATTTTAACGTGAGTAATAAGTTAGGTTAAGTTTAGATTAATTCATAGGTTATTTCTTCATTGTGTTGATCTTACCCTTGGCCTTCCTTACTCCCATAATCAAATCAAATTAACCAGAGAGTGTATCACTAGTAGTATTAAAGAGGAATCGATATATTTTTACATCACCAGTCTCAAGATGGCTCTTCTTATCCTTCTGTTAGAGCTTTCTTTACTGAGTATTTTAAACTCCTTATATAGTCCTGCTAATAATTTATGATGGTTAGGGTTAATTTGAATGCATTCTCATTTGTGCTGATGAAATTATTTTCCCGTGGTAGATTTTGGTACATTTGAAAAAATCTGCTTGTTTTTGTCGCAAAACCTTAGTTTGTGATGGTACGAGGGGGCACAAAAAATGAAGAAAAAACAAATTCATTCAAAACAGACTGAAATCTGCCAGGAAAAAAATAGTTTCTCCCAAAATTGAGAGACTGGTGTAGTTGTAAAAATTTACCGAAGAATCCTGTCAAGTACATTAATTGTATAATATTTGTCACAATTTTCATATATTGATAGAAATGTAGGTTATACCTCAGTCTGTTTTTTGGGGGGGATAATGTTTGCTGTAATTTTTTGTCAGTAATCCATGGCATGGTTGTATGTTATGGTAGTATCCTAACTTTACTGTATGTTTACATTTTTTATTTTCTTTATTTAATTCTTATTTTGTGCAGGGCTATTGTTAGTGTGTATGTGTTGTGCCGTAAGAGAAAAGACCTATACTCATGCTTTCCTGTCTTGATATCTTTTAAATCTCAGCCTTGGATCCATGTATACCTTTTTCATTTACAGTTTATTTTTTCTTGACTTTTATATGTTTATACTTCAATATAAAATATTACATTTACTGACATCTCTTCTATAAGCACTCTTCTTCAATCTCTTTTCTTTACCATCTTGTGTATTTCAAACCTTCAAATCAGTCCAGTCCACCTTCTGTACTTTCTTGTATATGTTATGTATTCCAGTCAAGTTTCCTCTTTTTCTCCTTTCCACCACTAGTAGTTTGACTGTGATTCAAATGCTAAGATAGTGAAATTAAATTGTGTAGCATTACAGTTTCCATCTTTTCGCAGGTGGAGCCATCAAATGCTATCAGTGCTCCACTGATGAAGACCCAGAAGGCAAAGATCTGTGTGGGGCATATGAGAGGTTTGACGAGACAGCACACATTCCTGTTGACTGTTTGCAAGAAGAGTCAGTCACCCCTGGCACATTCTGTGTGAAAATTACCAAGCAATCACCACGCATGTTCATCTGTGAGTCATGTATTTCAAATGCTAAGATAGAATGTTATATATTTCTCATGAAAAGACTCATAATACATTAGTGATAAAAATATTGTTCTTATGAATTTTGTAATTTTGTCTTTCTATGTAATGCATGTTTCTTTGTAGTTTTGTACGCTCCTGTGTTCATGAGAAAACAGGAGTGCACATACAAGAATGAGGTGTTAAGATGGATAGGTAGTAATTGAAATTTTGGCCATAGTTGCTCCCTTGAGAGAAAGTTACTTAAACTAAAATCAACCTGAAGTTAATGGAGATTAGGAAGTGTGTGTGTGTGTGTGTGTGTGTGTGTGTGTGTGTGTGTGTGTGTGTGTGTGTGTGTACCATAATACTAATTGACATGTGCTTCACAGGGGATGGACGGTGGCGAACGGTGATACGTCGTTGCTCCTCAGTGTCGGAGACTGGTGTGACCAACATGTGTAACTGGGGATTGGATGCCAACAGCGTGTACTGGGAGGAATGCTACTGCACCTCTGACGGCTGTAATGGCTCTTCCTTCATCACCTCCAGTGGCATGGTGGTGGTGGTGCTGCTGTTGCTTGTCTCCTTCAGGTACCTTGGCCATCACTGACACACCTGATAACTTCATGATACACAAACGTCATATCTTACTGCAGCTTGTGTCTCTTTTCTTTCATATTGTTTAACATAGTTGCATAGCTCCATTTTATTATTAGATACTGTTTTTATGATACTTATTGTTTCTAAAGTTAAATTACCAAATATATACCTAGGTTAAAATTTGATCTTAATTCTATGCATTTTATTATTTGTCAGAATGATATTTCTCATATCTAGCAAAATTATAGGATTTGTTATAAAAAAATTTCCAGACAAATAACAAATGTGGAAGAGTTATATCTCTATTATATCTGGAACATATTTGATATAGTTATGAAATGATTGCTTCAAAGTGTCCATAATACTTGTGTCTGACAGTTCTGTTGCCATAAGTGTAGGTGGTGGTGGAATATGAGCATCTCACCACCTTGGCTTCACAACCACAATCTACTTTGTCTTCCAAGTAGTTGTGGCTACAGATGGAGGTGATGCATTTGGCACTCTGAATACAACAAAAATCAAAATGAAAAACAGTTGTGGCAGCATGATCACTGTCATTAAAATCACGTCTAGAGAATGTAACTTCTACACTGTATCACCATCATCATGATGGCTCATTATTCCAGTTATATGAACTCATCCCTTGGGCCTATGGTAACTTAGAGAGCCATCTTACTGGTGAGAACATTACATTATGTCACAAACTCCTGGTCTTTACAGCATATTCTGTTGTCAAAGACTATTCATTGCAAAATGTTTGCCTCAAAAAGGCAGCTCATTGACTATGTGCAGTTATTTTAGTACTAGGACTGACATTTAGGAACAAGCAGTTTAAATGTCTCCAGGATTTTTTTTATATAATATTTTCTTTGTGCATTTCAAGCAACATCTGCTCAACTGAAACCCTCTAAAATGAGGGATATGCAATACAAGTATCAAGGCTACCTTTGTAGGAATCTTTTGTGTGATGCAAGACATTGCGTAACATGAATTTCCACTACACTTAAAACTATACATTCCATTTTTATTTTTTCTCAAGGAAATCTGGGCCTGGCCACAATTCATTAAATGTTTGCCAACTATATGTTCTTGCATTTATGAAATTATTTAGTGTCAGGTTTCATCTGCCTTTATAAATTGGTATGTGGTCAGTACAGCACAATAATAACATTTACTAACATTTTTTGTGCAAAATTTTAGAGTTTTATGGTATTTATTTACAAATGATTATATTAAGTTATAGATTGCATAGGATAGTTTTAAGTTATATGTCCTGTTACTAATATTTGAATATATATATATATATATATATATATATATATATATATATATATATATATATATATATATATATATATATTGAAAAAAAATTCATAAATGCATGTAAGCTGTGATTGACCTGTAAATGTTATACAGGAAGTTCTGCATTGTCCTTTCTCTATATACAAGTTACGTACAAAATTTTAAATTTCCCATTATTTTCATCGTTTTAATGGTAATAATGACTTTAACATACATGTCATAAATGCATCCATCTGTGAGTGCTGGATGATGATGCCATGATGAATCTTGTTCCTCAATGCTACTGATCCAGAATGTCCATACAAAATATCCAACTGCCAATGTGGTCATCAGAGGAAACAAACAAATAATTGATTCTTTCATTAATGTAGCCATGATATGATAATTGAGTATTGATACAGTATTACATAAATTTTATGTGATTGAATACTGTCTGAAAACACTGGAATGCAGCTTTATCAGACATGGTTTATCTCTGCTCTTAGTATTATCATGTTATAGCAGGCCGTCCATATAGTATTAATAGTCTTCTTTCTTATGCCAGAAGAGAACATCGATACTTTGTAACAAATCCGTCCAATGGATCTCTATTTTTACACACTGTTAGTTTAGAACTCAACTGTCCAAGGAATCCTTCCAGTTTAGCATTAGTTATTTATGTAAATAATTTTCAATAAAATAATAGCTAAGGTTCATCTTTTATTCACCACATAAAGGTAAGTTCATTTACATATGAAGTAAGACATGTAGCCTACCTAAAGTGTTACAGAAAATGAACATGAAGAAAACAAATTATGTTACTACAGATATTACTCACTCTAGTTTACATATAGATTAACTCATCATAATAGATTATGTGTCATAGGTACAGTCCAGCTCAAGCATTATAATATCCTTGGTCCAGCTTATGGGTTGTTTCCAAAAGGGATAACCCAGCTTGGAGGAGGCTAAGGGGACACCCACAGAACCCTTGGCTGCAGCAAGTCGGTGCGTGACCGCCAGGGGTGGTGTCGTAGGATAGCTGAGGCAACGCGCCACTCGGCGTATGCCCCCCATGATTGATGATATTATTATGAGGTATTATACCGCAGTTAAAGGTAATCAAACATTGGAGAATGGGACGCGCTCAGCTGCTATTACATTCGCTAGGGATTTTATAGTGTGATTGCTTTTTATATATTTTTTATGTAGTGCATTTTAGTCTGGGCAGCTTTGTTTTTTTTTTTTTTTTTTTTTTTAATGGTTTGCATTACGTAAATATAACGTCATAGCTCCCTATCTTCCTGCCATCCTAAACATAGATATAGAGCTAAACTACCTTGTATTTTGAGTCCGAGAATGAAGAAAAACTGAAACAACCATAAAAAGAGAAATAATCCCTGAAAAGCCCGAAATGAATGAATGAGTCTTGTTGTAGCGCTTTTATCATTATCAAGAGTGAATGACGTATGTGTGTTGGTGTTAAGGGATGTGATGAAAGGTGTAAAATGACCGAAAAAAGTATTCAGTGGACGCGGGCGATGACCCTGCATTAGAGGTGGTGCAGATTACACAAGTAGTGCATATACAGGCCAACAGGACTTCGGCGCCTCAAGATGATCATTAAAACCATTATACTCTGTTATTAACCAGAGAGAACACAAGAGATTACTGAGAAAACAAAGGATTCCAGTTATCCAGTAGGTGATGCAACAACGTAGCAGCAGCAGTAGTAGAAGTAGTATATAGTAGTAGTAGTGATGGTGGTGATCAAGGATTCTTATAATATCCTTGGTGGTGACAGATAACACACACACACATTAACTTAAAAACGCCAAAATTTAACGCACGTACACGAACGCCACATTCATCATCCCTCGCTCCCAAGTCCCCTCCGTCTGTTAAGAAACTTTCCAGTCCGCCTCCCAGCACCACCCCTACATATTCACCCAAGGATTCTCTTATAATATCCTTGTATTCACCTCACCGCTCCCCCATTTATCCCGCCACTCCCACTGCTCCCTTCCCCCACCCTCCTCCCTCGTTGCTAGTTCGGTAGTTAAGAAGCCTGCCTTTTCAGTCATTTGACTTAGTGAACCCTCTCCACACGGCCTCCCATCACGAGCTATCAGTATACGCTGATCAGTAATAGATGAATGCGATACATGCTCGTTTAACAACTAGAAGTTACGGTTTGAGTACGCAGTAATGCAATGAAACAGACCTCGCTAAGCTTAACAAGAACCATCAAATGTGATAATTTTTCAACTAACTTTGATTCACCTCTAGTAAGGATAATATAGAGAATCCTTGACCTCGAGTAAGCCACAAAAAAGGCAACTAGTCTCGGGGAAGTGATCAGCATTCAGCAACACCACTGCAAGAGCACACTAGCTGTGCATGCTCTTAAAAACAGTGAGAATCCAGTGTTGTTCTTTTATTTTTCTTTCCCGTGACCAGTGTCCATAGAAAAAAGAAAAGGAAAAAAAAAAAAAAAAAAAAAAACCGAGTCGGTCAATGTGTCTAAGATGCGCAGACCCCGGGAATAATTTCAGATATTAGGATTTATAAAAAAATATATATATTGCTTAAATAAATAAGAAAGTACGCAAGAGCGATAGAGAAAGGGAAAAGAAAAAACAAGGATAATATTATAAAAAAAAAAAAATAATAAAATAAAGGGGTAATCGAACGCATTCGCTCCTTCTGTTGTCTGCCATACTCACGACTTGTGGGTCTTGTAGCAGATCAGCTGGTGAGGCAACACCGCGAACGGCACAGAAGTAGGCCAAATGGCATCCAAACTCACCAAGCCTGGGCTCCTGAAGAATGTTGTGGTGAGTATTGGTGGGTGAGGTGAGGGTAAGGGCGGGGCGGGGGCAAGGGCGCAGCGGGCGTGCAGGTGGCGGCTGGTGGGGCGGCCGGCTGGCTACGCAATCCCTCAGCTGATCTTGTTATTATTTTGGCAAGCTGCTGCCCATAATATACCTTACCATGTGGATTTCAGTGCTTTGAGGCATTTTGGCTATAGTTTACTGATAATAATAAGGTCACGACGGTTTGCTGGAAGGTTTTGAGATAAATCTAAAATACACCACCAACGTGAAAACTGGTCTTGGACAAATATTACTCAGGGGCGCGGTGTTACCAGCTTCCGTGTAACTCTTTTCCTCACTTAATCAACAGTGATACGTGGTAGAACAGCAACGTCCACCAGGACCAATGTCATTGCTTGAATTGAATGAATTGTAGTTTAGATTGGGAAGACTGATTTCACTCTTTTTATTGGCGATGAGAGGAGATGATTGAGGTGTGATTTTTATAGGTAACATTTGCCTGCATTATAGGAGAAGATGCTTCCCTTAAAAAAAACTAATTTTAAAAATGATAAGCATACTCAAGCAAAGATGAAAAGAGTATGGTATTTCAGTTAATCACTCATGCAAGGGTATTGGTGGAGAAAGCTGTAAGTCTAATAAACACACAAAAAAAGTAAACCAGTGAGAAGTGTACATTAATCTATGACACTTTTTTTTATATATAGTTTCCTTGGGAAATTATTTAGTATTTGTAATCATTTAAAGTTTCACCTTAGGCCGTTCTTCCTTCTTGTAAGGTCAGCAAACATTAAAAAAAAATACCATAGTGGGGAGGGCTATGAAGATTGGGGAAATTGCTGGGTAAAAGCACATATTTAACTGATGGTGTATACTTGGATTGAGTGAGTTTTATAGTATTTACAAGAGAAATATGGTTTTTGCTATTTATTCCATAGGGCAGTCACTGTTCATTGCCATTCTTCTTCTTGGGGCTTGTGATAATCACCAAACCCCTTAAATAATGGGAGATCTGAGAGGACTAGAAGGAATCTTGAAAGACCCCAATCTTTAAAAACAGGAGAAAGTAAAGAAAAATTTGCTTAACTATTAACCAATCAATCTCCTTTGTTCCCAGCAGAGTAGAAAAATATTAAAAACAAAGTACAGAACTTTTGGGAAAGATATAAGTTTAATATATATACCCTGTGATCTGACCCATCAGTGGGTCAAGTGATTGATTCACCAATGCATTGGTGAACATTTCATGAAATACTTGTATTAGAATAAAGAGTATTTGAGTCCATTTATATTTTGATATATAACTTATATTCACTTCATCATTATGGTTGTGACATGATTTCTTAGCTTACCAAGTTCATCTGGCTAGAATAAACTGATCAGAATGTCATAAGTGATGATTCATGTTTTGCAGAAGCGGAGCTATGGGGCACAGGCAGCTGCCCAGCAAACCAACTACACCCTGCCACAGCACCAGCCCCAGGTGACTTCCTTGCCCTCTGGAGTGATTGTTGCATCACAGGAGAACAACAGCCCTGTTTCTAGGGTAGCTGTACTCTTTAAGTAAGTTCTGTGGCTGATATTAAGTACAGTACAGACTTAGTACTCAAATTTAACTTTTTCCAAATATATAGCCGTTTGAGTTTTAAAAGTTTGTCTTTTTCTGTAAGCAGGATCTAGCCAAGGGCAAAATAAAATTTTGTTAAAAAGAGGCCCACTGAGTTGCCTTTAAAAAGGTTTATAAGAAGGATTTTTTTTTCTTTTTTTTTCCTTTATTCATTATTTTTCATTCTTTTTATTTCATTTATTTATTTTTTATGAAGAATGGAAATATAGTTGGTGCATGTAGTTTTGTGTGAAGAGAAAGAGTTGTCCTTAGAGGGAGGCTGTGACTGCCCCTGCATATTGTGAAACAGAAAGGGAAACCTTCAGTGGTCACAGCTGGTTTTGATGATAAGTTTGCAGTATCCCATGAACCAATGCTGTAGACCTCACTGGGAGAAATTATCATTTTGGCAAGTGTCTACTGCTTTCTCCCGTGGAAGGAGGCAGAATTGATACCTATAAATCAGGTAACTCCTTTTAACCTTAGCAAAATCTAAAAAAAAAAAAAAAAAAGAAAGTTTACGATAACAGTTTTTCCACTTCTTCCACTGCTGCAAATTGGCTAAGTTGCTTTTCACATCCATCACCATATCAACTATCTTAATGGCATCCTTTGTCTTCAGTATGGTGGCCACTGTAGATTGTGCTATACAATACTGTCTTATATATATATATGTTAATGTTCACAAACCAGCATTTTTATCAACCATATACAAGCTTTACCTCCAAGAAGGCATGGTTCTGTAATGCAAAAAAAATTAAAGTTTGCATGGAATACTAAAAATACGACAGAATATTAGGAAACAAATTTGTCTGCTGCTGATTGCCGAGTAACGGTTATGAGAAGAAGAAACACTTGTTACTCTTGGCGATTGTTGCAGACAAATTTGCCTCCTTATCTTATACTTTATTCACCTATTCATTTTATTGTTCTTTCTGAATTTTCTCCCATGCCTTCACCAAAAATAATTTCATTGCCTCTGATTCTTTTCATGTGTGTTGCTTTCACCACAATATTTGTGTTTCTGTTCCTCTTCTGCCTGCTATAATGGATATCATCTTTGTATTCATTTATGATTGTGTCATGAGGATCACCTTGACTCCATGGCACTGAATGATAGTGAACTGGTATTGAAATACCACTTCCCTTGACATGAATTATATACATATTCTCTGCCTGAAAGCATCACTCCTCTACCAGAGTTAAGGTCTTGGTATCAGGGAATCATTCTGTTTTTGCTTTATTATGGGGTTCACCAACCATGATGAAAGTACTTTGAGGAGTGCTGACTGTGGTGAGTAGTAGCTGTGGGTATGTGATGCTCTATCAAAGTTTGTAAATAATAATTTCATATGACTTCCTCAGCCCTGGAGTAATGTCACCTTATGATTGGCTGCCTTTCCTCGTGACATTACAGTAGTGATACCAATGAGCACTTAGGAGGGTTAGCCTCCCTCACTTGCCAACTGCCAGAAATCTTTGTGGATACCAGGGTCTGGCGGACATTTGAGTATTAGATATTTTTTTTAGCATGAAGTCAAACTTTTACATTCAAGTATTGGTAAGTTCAACTTTTGAGACGTTCGAATATTGAGTCCACTCTATAGACAAATTTCAGATTTATAGGTGAAGTAAAAGTAAAGGTAGGCTAATAGCACCACCATTTCCTTCTGTTGGCTCTCTGTTTCCAGACGTAGCTAATTGGTATCTATTTTAAGGCTGGATGATGCTAGGAGTAAGCAGTAATCCTGTCACCCAATTGTGACCTGGATTCTAACCTTGGTCTTCTTGCATTATAGTTGGACACATCATTCATTCCCTGAGCTATCATACTCTAATACTATATGTAATTTCTATCTTATTTCAGTTGCTACCTATGAGCTGTACACAAAACCATGTGGTATTCTGGAAATTATTAGACATACGTAATGTAGCATAAGACCGCGTATGTCTGTGGTTAGACAGTACTTTCTTGCTAATCATAAAATATGTTTAGAATTAAAGTAATTTGTGCAACATACAGCATACACACTAGAGAATTGGCTTTTTTTGTCAGGGCTGGCTCACGCTATGAGGGCCCAAACCAGCTGGGAGCCTCCCACATGCTGCGGACATGTGTAGGTCTTGGCACCAACAATACCACGGCTTTCTCCATCACTCGCTCACTGCAGCAGCTCGGAGGTTCCCTTGAGGCTGAAGGAGGACGGGAACACATCCTCTATGGCCTGGAGGTGATCCGGGATAATTTGTAAGTGTTTCATTTCTATTTATTAAATTGTGTCGTGTGTGTGCTTATCATGCATGCCTAGCATTTTCTACTGTTGTAATTACTAATGACAGTAAAAAATTAGGATCACCGTGACAGTTGCTGCATAGTACAAGTTCAATTAGTGTTCTGACAATCTCCCCAAAAGAGCATTTTATTTGTAACTTCAAATTTTCCATTTGAAAATAGGTAATAAGGACCTAATTATTTTATTCATAACTTCAAAAATACACACCCACATACAAACACTCACACACACATGCATATGTTCTTATATATACTCAAATAGGAATGTACACAATTTATTGGCTGCTTGATGGTTCAGTTACTCCCTTAAAGAGCATTCAGTGTCAAATTCTAAAGATGTCTATGCCTGACTCTTGTGCATTACCTTACCACCTCCCAAGCATCACGAGACTAATCTAGTGAAAGTGAGTGACCTGTGATGAGTCAACATGTCAAATGTACATTTTTCCCGGGTTGACGAGAATGAAATTGACCTTTCACTGGACAATACAGTGTTGATATTATTGAGTGGATAGGATAGTGGATGGTTTGTGGATTGTGATGCATAACTATCGTCATAATATTCAGAAGATGATGAGCTTTATAGGCTTTATAAGGGCGAGAGATAGCACAAAATTGATTTTTATGGAAATTTTCAAAATCGAAATGAACTAACTTCTGGGCATCTGTGACCATATATGGGGTTTAAATCCTATTTTTACTAAAAAAAAAAAAAAAAAAAAAAAAAAAAAACTCACCCACGAGTTCCGACACTGTATGGGTTAAGGTCTTATATTGAAAAGGTTAATCATTTTGGTAATATTCATATGTATTGGCTGATTGAATATGCAGATAAGCTTATTGTATATTCTTTTTATAGATTTGGGATATGCACAGAATTAGCCACAATAGCATATTTGAAATCTTTAGTGCTGTTTGACAGGATTTTGTTTATTAACAAATTGATAATCCCCATTGTAAAAGATTAAACAGTAAAGAGTTTTTTAAATCTGTTGGGATGTTTTAGGGATGGTGGCCTGGAACTGCTTGGTGAAGTGTCCACCCAACCTTCCTTCAAGACTTGGGAGGTGAAGGACAACCTGAGACGTATCAAAACTGAACTGGCTTTAAGGGAACCCTCCACCTTGGCACTGGAGATGCTACACAAGGCTGCCTTCCGCAACACTGGCCTGGCAAATTCAATTTTTGTGTCTGATTTCAAAATGGGCAAGCTTTCTTCAGATACGGTAAGCAATAATTTGACAATCCCTTGATGCATAATTGTATTTTGTTGTGGTGTATGATGCAGCACCAATTACTTATATATTTACCACGTGTGACATTGTAGGGAAAGACCAGGGACCAAAATATTGCCTTTGTTTCTGAAATATGTCATAGAATCATGAAGTGCTAGTTTTAATAGACTGTGGAGCCAAATGATTTGCAATTGTTAGTAGTGTATTGTGTCCCTAGCTTATCTTGGACTTCTATATTTTGTTTGAATTTTATCCCATCACTTTAGCTTGTAATGGAATATAGTTGTGACAGTATTTTGTATGTTGTGAACTTTAGTATTTTTATTATCACCTTGTCCATTTTGTGTATGGTTTAGCAAAGTGTCTGTCCATAGTTTTCTTTTCTTAATTCTTTAAAAAAAAATTTTGTTTTCTCTATTTCTTACAGCTGAAGGACTATGTGGCTCAGACTCACCAGGTCGG
>JAHFWG010000078.1:195921-220771 GCA_020233015.1 Callinectes sapidus | reverse complement strand
GGTGGTGGCGCAAAGCCCCCTCCCCCCCCTTCCTGTGATCTAACATTTTGATTTTATTTTTTCTTATGATTACTAGAATGTTTTGGTGTAGATTCAGAAGAAAATATCGAACCGTAACACTGCCAATTTTTTTTTTTTTTTTAATTGATCAGGAAATCCATTCTTTGAATGTTTGTAGCAGTATAACACACACACACACACACACACACACACACACACATTTTTTTTTTTATTGTCTTATTATTTTTTTTTACTTCTTTTTTTCTTTTCTTTTTTTTTTCCTTTCGATGGTGATGCGTGTGTATGTTACGGGGGAAGCAACACACACACACACACACACACACACACACACACACACACACACACAGACACACACACACACAGGTTTTTTTTTTTTTTTTACTTTTTTATATTTTTTTATTATTTAAATATATATATATTTTTTACTTTTTTTTTCTTTTGATGGTGGTGTGGGTGTATGTTACGGGGGCAAGTACCAAACACACACACACACACACACACACGCACACACACACACGCACACACACACACACACACACACACACACACACACACACACACACACACACACACATTGTGAAGGAATTGATGGACTACCAGACTGTTTTACTGTTTCATGTTGCTGTATATTGTACATAAGAGTTTATTTACATGTAATGGTCTTATAGGGACACATATTCATTTGTATATATCAATAGAATATAAGGTTAACCTGTGTAGCTTTTCTCTGTCTCTTCAGTTATACCTCAAAAATAATGTTTACTCACTTTTGATAAGTACCTACTTCTGAACAGTTTTTGGACACATTCAAAAGATGAGAATTATGGGGACATAACAAAAGGAAGAAGAAAGGAAAAGTCAGATAAACTACCAGCTAATGATAAAAACAGAAGGAAAATCAGTTCAAAATGCAAGTGCTTTGGAGCACAATGACAATTAATATTGTAAGAATAACAATGAGATTAGGGGTATAAATTGGTATTTTGCATTGCACCCTTGTTTATTTGGTACAATATTATTTAAGTATTAGGGAATTAAAACACACACACACACACACACACACACACACACACACACACACACACACACACACACACACACTAAAAATGTGTGTGAAGTTTTGTCATTAAAAAGCCACTTTTTTTTATCTCTCTCTCTATCTTTCTCACTAACACCAAGAGGCTAAATACTTCAAGTAGCAAAAAATGGAATGCATGGATAGTTAAAAATGGAAAATTACTGCTGAAACATTTAATCTTGGGACTGTTTTATGCTCTTAGTCAGCTAGACAGCAGCTACCAAACTAGAACCCACAGCTATTATCATGATCACTTCATGAGAATACCCAAGAACAAAGAGTTGCATGTAAGCATCATAATTAGCAATAGAGATTATTCCATACCATCTTTCATGTTAGTGTTGATCCACACCCTCACTCCAAGAAAAAAACTGTTAATGCAAGCAGTGTCCAGATTCAAGATGTATGATTATAGGATGACAGGGGCAGCATAGTGGATGGGAGAGCGACAGAGTGGGCAGGTAGTAAGTGAAGCAGAGCAGGTGACACAGGTGCTGAGGTGAGCACATGGCATGAAAACAGCTGCCACAGGGCGGTCCAAACATACACGGCACACCAGCACCTCCTTGGTCTCCTGCAAGCATTGTGGAGCTTCAGCTGTGCATTGGGGTCTATTTATGACTAATATGAAGTGATAACTTTAATGGGGGGAAGTGTGAGGGTCAAAAGAGGGAGAGAGAGAGATAGAGAGATACTGTGACACTAATGGCAAAACTTAATGCTGTGTGGACTCCGCACAACCCATTATAGCCTCATCATTAAAATGTTCCTTATATTGAATACCAGGGTTCAGTCCCTCATCTCACTCTGTTGCCACTTTACATAAATTTATGTTTCAAAACAAGTATTTACAGTATTACTATTACAGTGTAGGACATGGAAAAACATGACTGGTAAGATATTGGCTTATCCTCATCCTGAAGTTACAGATCTAATTTGCAACAAATCCCTGACAGGAAAGTTACTGGTCATTAAAACCCTGACTGTAGGTACAGGTATTACAAAGCACCAATTTGTGTCTTACCTGTAATCGTTTCTGTAACCGTCTCTTTTCCCCCTCCAGCTCCATTACTCCGTTCTCCAGTGCATCTGTGAGCAAGAAGACAACATTGTTAAATCTCAAAAGAATTTTCACAAAGCAGGCTGATTAATGCCTGCCTTGTTTTCTATGAACAGTAACTTCATAAACAGTGGAGGATAATTATGTTTTATTTTAAAGCTGCAGCACTGATTTACCTGGGCTGTTGTCTTGCCTGGCTGATGATAGCATTACCCCTTGCTGCTCCATTGAGTCTGTGCATAGATAATGGATCAAAGTAGAGGAACAATTTAACACATTATGATAACTGTATAAGCTATTAAATGGACAAATATAAACAGTAGTTATAGTAAATATTTTCAATTACTATAAGATATGTCAATAATTGTGTGAGAGATTTGAAAGTGAATCACTGAATATAGCCAGAAATATGACAAATCTTAATAATTAATCATAGACCCAAGTGTATCAACTCTACCTTGATCCCACAAAGTGTAGAGTATAAATGATGAGTGCTTAATAATGAAACATCTCAACACAACAGGAAAAGGATCAGAGAGGAATAAATCAAGGTTGACTGTAAGTTCCTGTTTGGCCTTACTTTGACATAGACTCAAATGTTTTCCTAAATGCTGTAAAGTGCCTTGAAGAGTAGTTGCATTAGGACCTTACAAGAAGATACATATTTTATTTTCACTTTAATATAGAAGATAGATAATGATGATGATGATGATGATAGTGGGAGTGATATTGATGATGGGGTGACTGATGGTGATTGGTGAACAAATGATGATAGTGGGATGTTGATATGACTAAGGAGGATGAAAATTATTACAATTATTATTATTATTATTATTATTATTATTATTATTATTATTATTATTATTATTATTATATATTATTATTGTCATCATCATTATCATCATCATCATCATCATCATCATCATCATCATCATCATTATTATTATTATTATTATTATTATTATTATTATTATTATACCTCTACTACTACTAGTACTACTACTACTACTACTACTACTACTACTACCAATGATAATAATAATAATAATAATGATAATAATAATAATAATAATACTAATAATAATAATAATAATAATAATATTGATGATGATGATGATGATGATGATGATAATAATAATAATAATAATAATAATAATAATAATAATAATAATAATAATAATAATATTGATGATGATAATAATAATAATATTAATTATAACATATGTTTCTTTCCAGGGTGGATGAAAAGATCATGAACTATTTTATTCACTGTTTCTGTGTCATTATGATGGAGGCATGAAGTCAATCAGTATGAGTCAGTCCAACCCTGGACCGATGGATGGAGGAACACATACCTGATGGTGTAGTGACGTGAGGGTTAATCACTTGTCAGCAGCGTGAAGACTGAGCCAGTGTGGGAACGTGGAAGGCATGCTAGTCATATTTGTGTTTCATCTGTCCCAGTTCCTTTTTACTTTGTTCGCCTATCATTATTATCATTATGTATTGGTTGAAGCGTTATTATTATTGATTTTATTATTTGACTATCCAATACTCATTTATATTTCTTAATTGTGTGTGTATGTGTTTGTAAAATATATTGCATGTAAACGCTTTGGAACACACTATCTTATCTTTATTATCGTTGTGACAGATAAGGCTCTGTCATGCTCGCTCATGCTCTTATTGCGCCTCTTTGAGCTGCCAGTAAAATGCAGTAAGTATTATCATATCAAGCCTCTGAAGTTTTAGGGTTTGAAAATTGTTTATTATCATCACCCTTATTCGAAATTTAAAAGGCGCGCCAAAACGTTCCCTAGCGCTCTCTCTCTCTCTCTCTCTCTCTCTCTCTCTCTCTCTCTCTCTCTCAATATAGATTCGTAAATTAGGTCTCAAAATCAGAATGACATGTAAGCAATAAACAGATGTTGAATTGTTGTTGATATCACTTTCAATTTTCAATGAATGGTCACTGCGGTAACGCCCTTGACTCACAACAACAAAACGAGCTGGTACCTGTACCTGAAGGAAATACCTGCCAAAATGTCTATCCTTCGGGCGTCTCTGCTCCTGGTGGTGCTGCAGAATCTGGTAGCGAGAAGTGAGTAGTTCGTACAGTCAGTAAGGTAGAGGAACAATGCAGGGGGTAAGGTGTGTGTGAATATCGCCGTCTTACCTGGTTGGGACGGAAACGCAAGCAACGCCACACCTGTTTGAATGTCGGCTATGGGGTCTTCCTACCTCCGATCTTTGCCTCAGCTCTCTTATTTTTGTATTGATTTTCATGTGTGGTATTGAAATGACACAGTATTTTAACGTGAGTAATAAGTTAGGTTAAGTTTAGATTAATTCATAGGTTATTTCTTCATTGTGTTGATCTTACCCTTGGCCTTCCTTACTCCCATAATCAAATCAAATTAACCAGAGAGTGTATCACTAGTAGTATTAAAGAGGAATCGATATATTTTTACATCACCAGTCTCAAGATGGCTCTTCTTATCCTTCTCATCTGTTAGAGCTTTCTTTACTGAGTATTTTAAACTCCTTATATAGTCCTGCTAATAATTTATGATGGTTAGGGTTAATTTGAATGCATTCTCATTTGTGCTGATGAAATTATTTTCCCGTGGTAGATTTTGGTACATTTGAAAAAATCTGCTTGTTTTTGTCGCAAAACCTTAGTTTGTGATGGTACGAGGGGGCACAAAAAATGAAGAAAAAACAAATTCATTCAAAACAGACTGAAATCTGCCAGGAAAAAAATAGTTTCTCCCAAAATTGAGAGACTGGTGTAGTTGTAAAAATTTACCGAAGAATCCTGTCAAGTACATTAATTGTATAATATTTGTCACAATTTTCATATATTGATAGAAATGTAGGTTATACCTCAGTCTGTTTTTTGGGGGGGATAATGTTTGCTGTAATTTTTTGTCAGTAATCCATGGCATGGTTGTATGTTATGGTAGTATCCTAACTTTACTTTATGTTTACATTTTTTATTTTCTTTATTTAATTCTTATTTTGTGCAGGGCTATTGTTAGTGTGTATGTGTTGTGCCGTAAGAGAAAAGACCTATACTCATGCTTTCCTGTCTTGATATCTTTTAAATCTCAGCCTTGGATCCATGTATACCTTTTTCATTTACAGTTTATTTTTTCTTGACTTTTATATGTTTATACTTCAATATAAAATATTACATTTACTGACATCTCTTCTATAAGCACTCTTCTTCAATCTCTTTTCTTTACCATCTTGTGTATTTCAAACCTTCAAATCAGTCCAGTCCACCTTCTCTACTTTCTTGTATATGTTATGTATTCCAGTCAAGTTTCCTCTTTTTCTCCTTTCCACCACTAGTAGTTTGACTGTGATTCAAATGCTAAGATAGTGAAATTAAATTGTGTAGCATTACAGTTTCCATCTTTTCGCAGGTGGAGCCATCAAATGCTATCAGTGCTCCACTGATGAAGACCCAGAAGGCAAAGATCTGTGTGGGGCATATGAGAGGTTTGACGAGACAGCACACATTCCTGTTGACTGTTTGCAAGAAGAGTCAGTCACCCCTGGCACATTCTGTGTGAAAATTACCAAGCAATCACCACGCATGTTCATCTGTGAGTCATGTATTTCAAATGCTAAGATAGAATGTTATATATTTCTCATGAAAAGACTCATAATACATTAGTGATAAAAATATTGTTCTTATGAATTTTGTAATTTTGTCTTTCTATGTAATGCATGTTTCTTTGTAGTTTTGTACGCTCCTGTGTTCATGAGAAAACAGGAGTGCACATACAAGAATGAGGTGTTAAGATGGATAGGTAGTAATTGAAATTTTGGCCATAGTTGCTCCCTTGAGAGAAAGTTACTTAAACTAAAATCAACCTGAAGTTAATGGAGATTAGGAAGTGTGTGTGTGTGTGTGTGTGTGTGTGTGTGTGTGTGTGTGTGTGTGTGTGTACCATAATACTAATTGACATGTGCTTCACAGGGGATGGACGGTGGCGAACGGTGATACGTCGTTGCTCCTCAGTGTCGGAGACTGGTGTGACCAACATGTGTAACTGGGGATTGGATGCCAACAGCGTGTACTGGGAGGAATGCTACTGCACCTCTGACGGCTGTAATGGCTCTTCCTCCATCACCTCCAGTGGCATGGTGGTGGTGGTGCTGCTGTTGCTTGTCTCCTTCAGGTACCTTGGCCATCACTGACACACCTGATAACTTCATGATACACAAACGTCATATCTTACTGCAGCTTGTGTCTCTTTTCTTTCATATTGTTTAACATAGTTGCATAGCTCCATTTTATTATTAGATACTGTTTTTATGATACTTATTGTTTCTAAAGTTAAATTACCAAATATATACCTAGGTTAAAATTTGATCTTAATTCTATGCATTTTATTATTTGTCAGAATGATATTTCTCATATCTAGCAAAATTATAGGATTTGTTATAAAAAAATTTCCAGACAAATAACAAATGTGGAAGAGTTATATCTCTATTATATCTGGAACATATTTGATATAGTTATGAAATGATTGCTTCAAAGTGTCCATAATACTTGTGTCTGACAGTTCTGTTGCCATAAGTGTAGGTGGTGGTGGAATATGAGCATCTCACCACCTTGGCTTCACAACCACAATCTACTTTGTCTTCCAAGTAGTTGTGGCTACAGATGGAGGTGATGCATTTGGCACTCTGAATACAACAAAAATCAAAATGAAAAACAGTTGTGGCAGCATGATCACTGTCATTGAAATCACGTCTAGAGAATGTAACTTCTACACTGTATCACCATCATCATGATGGCTCATTATTCCAGTTATATGAACTCATCCCTTGGGCCTATGGTAACTTAGAGAGCCATCTTACTGGTGAGAACATTACATTATGTCACAAACTCCTGGTCTTTACAGCATATTCTGTTGTCAAAGACTATTCATTGCAAAATGTTTGCCTCAAAAAGGCAGCTCATTGACTATGTGCAGTTATTTTAGTACTAGGACTGACATTTAGGAACAAGCAGTTTAAATGTCTCCAGGATTTTTTTTATATAGTATTTTCTTTGTGCATTTCAAGCAACATCTGCTCAACTGAAACCCTCTATAATGAGGGATATGCAATACAAGTATCAAGGCTACCTTTGTAGGAATCTTTTGTGTGATGCAAGACATTGCGTAACATGAATTTCTACTACACTTAAAACTATACATTCCATTTTTATTTTTTCTCAAGGAAATCTGGGCCTGGCCACAATTCATTAAATGTTTGCCAACTATATGTTCTTGCATTTATGAAATTATTTAGTGTCAGGTTTCATCTGCCTTTATAAATTGGTATGTGGTCAGTACAGCACAATAATAACATTTACTAACATTTTTTGTGCAAAATTTTAGAGTTTTATGATATTTATTTACAAATGATTATATTAAGTTATAGATTGCATAGGATAGTTTTAAGTTATATGTCCTGTTACTAATATTTGAATATATATATATATATATATATCGTCTCTTCGTCTATCTATATATCTCTATAGCTCTCTTCTCTAATATAGCATATCACTAATATCTCTATTAGATATGGAAAAATTCATAAATGCATGTAAGCTGTGATTGACCTGTAAATGTTATACAGGAAGTTCTGCATTGTCCTTTCTCTATATACAAGTTACGTACAAAATTTTAAATTTCCCATTATTTTCATCGTTTTAATGGTAATAATGACTTTAACATACATGTCATAAATGCATCCATCTGTGAGTGCTGGATGATGATGCCATGATGAATCTTGTTCCTCAATGCTACTGATCCAGAATGTCCATACAAAATATCCAACTGCCAATGTGGTCATCAGAGGAAACAAACAAATAATTGATTCTTTCATTAATGTAGCCATGATATGATAATTGAGTATTGATACAGTATTACATAAATTTTATGTGATTGAATACTGTCTGAAAACACTGGAATGCAGCTTTATCAGACATGGTTTATCTCTGCTCTTAGTATTATCATGTTATAGCAGGCCGTCCATATAGTATTAATAGTCTTCTTTCTTATGCCAGAAGAGAACATCGATACTTTGTAACAAATCCGTCCAATGGATCTCTATTTTTACACACTGTTAGTTTAGAACTCAACTGTCCAAGGAATCCTTCCAGTTTAGCATTAGTTATTTATGTAAATAATTTTCAATAAAATAATAGCTAAGGTTCATCTTTTATTCACCACATAAAGGTAAGTTAATTTACATATGAAGTAAGACATGTAGCCTACCTAAAGTGTTACAGAAAATGAACATGAAGAAAACAAATTATGTTACTACAGATATTACTCACTCTAGTTTACATATAGATTAACTCATCATAATAGATTATGTGTCATAGGTACAGTCCAGCTCAAGCATTATAATATCCTTGGTCCAGCTTATGGGTTGTTTCCAAAAGGGATAACCCAGCTTGGAGGAGGCTAAGGGGACACCCACAGAACCCTTGGCTGCAGCAAGTCGGTGCGTGACCGCCAGGGGTGGTGTCGTAGGATAGCTGAGGCAACGCGCCACTCGGCGTATGCCCCCCCATGATTGATGATATTATTATGAGGTATTATACCGCAGTTAAAGGTAATCAAACATTGGAGAATGGGACGCGCTCAGCTGCTATTACATTCGCTAGGGATTTTATAGTGTGATTGCTTTTTATATATTTTTTATGTAGTGCATTTTAGTCTGGGCAGCTTTTTTTTTTTTTTTTTTTTTTTTTTTTTAATGGTTTGCATTACGTAAATATAACGTCCCTATCGCTCCCTATCTTCCTGCCATCCTAAACATAGATATAGAGCTAAACTACCTTGTATTTTGAGTCCGAGAATGAAGAAAAACTGAAACAACCATAAAAAGAGAAATAATCCCTGAAAAGCCCGAAATGAATGAATGAGTCTTGTTGTAGCGCTTTTATCATTATCAAGAGTGAATGACGTATGTGTGTTGGTGTTAAGGGATGTGATGAAAGGTGTAAAATGACCGAAAAAAGTATTCAGTGGACGCGGGCGATGACCCTGCATTAGAGGTGGTGCAGATTACACAAGTAGTGCATATACAGGCCAACAGGACTTCGGCGCCTCAAGATGATCATTAAAACCATTATACTCTGTTATTAACCAGAGAGAACACAAGAGATTACTGAGAAAACAAAGGATTCCAGTTATCCAGTAGGTGATGCAACAACGTAGCAGCAGCAGTAGTAGAAGTAGTATATAGTAGTAGTAGTGATGGTGGTGATCAAGGATTCTTATAATATCCTTGGTGGTGACAGATAACACACACACACATTAACTTAAAAACGCCAAAATTTAACGCACGTACACGAACGCCACATTCATCATCCCTCGCTCCCAAGTCCCCTCCGTCTGTTAAGAAACTTTCCAGTCCGCCTCCCAGCACCACCCCTACATATTCACCCAAGGATTCTCTTATAATATCCTTGTATTCACCTCACCGCTCCCCCATTTATCCCGCCACTCCCACTGCTCCCTTCCCCCACCCTCCTCCCTCGTTGCTAGTTCGGTAGTTAAGAAGCCTGCCTTTTCAGTCATTTGACTTAGTGAACCCTCTCCACACGGCCTCCCATCACGAGCTATCAGTATACGCTGATCAGTAATAGATGAATGCGATACATGCTCGTTTAACAACTAGAAGTTACGGTTTGAGTACGCAGTAATGCAATGAAACAGACCTCGCTAAGCTTAACAAGAACCATCAAATGTGATAATTTTTCAACTAACTTTGATTCACCTCTAGTAAGGATAATATAGAGAATCCTTGACCTCGAGTAAGCCACAAAAAAGGCAACTAGTCTCGGGGAAGTGATCAGCATTCAGCAACACCACTGCAAGAGCACACTAGCTGTGTATGCTCTTAAAAACAGTGAGAATCCAGTGTTGTTCTTTTATTTTTCTTTCCCGTGACCAGTGTCCATAGAAAAAAGAAAAGGAAAAAAAAAAAAAAAACCGAGTCGGTCAATGTGTCTAAGATGCGCAGACCCCGGGAATAATTTCAGATATTAGGATTTATAAAAAATATATATATTGCTTAAATAAATAAGAAAGTACGCAAGAGCGATAGAGAAAGGGAAAAGAAAAAACAAGGATAATATTATATATATATATATATATATATATATATATATATATATATATATATATATATATATATATATATATATAAAAAAAGAATAAAGGGGTAATCGAACGCATTCGCTCCTTCTGTTGTCTGCCATACTCACGACTTGTGGGTCTTGTAGCAGATCAGCTGGTGAGGCAACACCGCGAACGGCACAGAAGTAGGCCAAATGGCATCCAAACTCACCAAGCCTGGGCTCCTGAAGAATGTTGTGGTGAGTATTGGTGGGTGAGGTGAGGGTAAGGGCGGGGCGGGGGCAAGGGCGCAGCGGGCGTGCAGGTGGCGGCTGGTGGGGCGGCCGGCTGGCTACGCAATCCCTCAGCTGATCTTGTTATTATTTTGGCAAGCTGCTGCCCATAATATACCTTACCATGTGGATTTCAGTGCTTTGAGGCATTTTGGCTATAGTTTACCGATAATAATAAGGTCACGACGGTTTGCTGGAAGGTTTTGAGATAAATCTAAAATACACCACCAACGTGAAAAGTGGTCTTGGGCAAATATTACTCAGGGGCGCGGTGTTACCAGCTTCCGTGTAACTCTTTTCCTCACTTAATCAACAGTGATACGTGGTAGAACAGCAACGTCCACCAGGACCAATGTCATTGCTTGAATTGAATGAATTGTAGTTTAGATTGGGAAGACTGATTTCAGTCTTTTTATTGGCGATGAGAGGAGATGATTGAGGTGTGATTTTTATAGGTAACATTTGCCTGCATTATAGGAGAAGATGCTTCCCTTAAAAAAAACTAATTTTAAAAATGATAAGCATACTCAAGCAAAGATGAAAAGAGTATGGTATTTCAGTTAATCACTCATGCAAGGGTATTGGTGGAGAAAGCTGTAAGTCTAATAAACACACAAAAAAAGTAAACCAGTGAGAAGTGTACATTAATCTATGACACTTTTTTTTATATATAGTTTCCATGGGAAATTATTTAGTATTTGTAATCATTTAAAGTTTCACCTTAGGCCGTTCTTCCTTCTTGTAAGGTCAGCAAACATTAAAAAAAAATACCATAGTGGGGAGGGCTATGAAGATTGGGGAAATTGCTGGGTAAAAGCACATATTTAACTGATGGTGTATACTTGGATTGAGTGAGTTTTATAGTATTTACAAGAGAAATATGGTTTTTGCTATTTATTCCATAGGGCAGTCACTGTTCATTGCCATTCTTCTTCTTGGGGCTTGTGGTAATCACCAAACCCCTTAAATAATGGGAGATCCGAGAGGACTAGAAGGAATCTTGAAAGACCCCAATCTTTAAAAACAGGAGAAAGTAAAGAAAAATTTGCTTAACTATTAACCAATCAATCTCCTTTGTTCCCAGCAGAGTAGAAAAATATTAAAAACAAAGTACAGAACTTTTGGGAAAGATATAAGTTTAATATATATACCCTGTGATCTGACCCATCAGTGGGTCAAGTGATTGATTCACCAATGCATTGGTGAACATTTCATGAAATACTTGTATTAGAATAAAGAGTATTTGAGTCCATTTATATTTTGATATATAACTTATATTCACTTCATCATTATGGTTGTGACATGATTTCTTAGCTTACCAAGTTCATCTGGCTAGAATAAACTGATCAGAATGTCATAAGTGATGATTCATGTTTTGCAGAAGCGGAGCTATGGGGCACAGGCAGCTGCCCAGCAAACCAACTACACCCTGCCACAGCACCAGCCCCAGGTGACTTCCTTGCCCTCTGGAGTGATTGTTGCATCACAGGAGAACAACAGCCCTGTTTCCAGGGTAGCTGTACTCTTTAAGTAAGTTCTGTGCTGATATTGAGTACAGTACAGACTTAGTACTCAAATTTAACTTTTTCCAAATATATAGCCGTTTGAGTTTTAAAAGTTTGCCTTTTTCTGTAAGCAGGATCTAGCCAAGGGCAAAATAAAATTTTGGTAAAAAGAGGCCCACTGAGTTGCCTTTAAAAAGGTTTATAAGAAGGATTTTTTTTCTTTTTTTTTCCTTTATTCATTATTTTTCATTCTTTTTATTTCATTTATTTATTTTTTATGAAGAATGGAAATATAGTTGGTGCATGTAGTTTTGTGTGAAGAGAAAGAGTTGTCCTTAGAGGGAGGCTGTGACTGCCCCTGCATATTGTGAAACAGAAAGGGAAACCTTCAGTGGTCACAGCTGGTTTTGATGATAAGTTTGCAGTATCCCATGAACTAATGCTGTAGACCTCACTGGGAGAAATGATAATTTTGGCAAGTGTCTACTGCTTTCTCCCGTGGAAGGAGGCAGAATTGATACCTATAAATCAGGTAACTCCTTTTAACCTTAGCAAAATCTAAAAAAAAAAAAAAAAAGAAAGTTTACGATAACAGCTTTTCCACTTCTTCCACTGCTGCAAATTGGCTAAGTTGCTTTTCACATCCATCACCATATCAACTATCTTAATGGCATCCTTTGTCTTCAGTATGGTGGCCACTGTAGATTGTGCTATACAATACTGTCTTATATATATATATATGTTAATGTTCACAAACCAGCATTTTTATCAACCATATACAAGCTTTACCTCCAAGAAGGCATGGTTCTGTAATGCAAAAAAAATTAAAGTTTGCATGGAATACTAAAAATACGACAGAATATTAGGAAACAAATTTGTCTGCTACTGATTGCCGAGTAACGGTTATGAGAAGAAGAAACACTTGTTACTCTCGGCGATTGTTGCAGACAAATTTGCCTCCTTATCTTATACTTTATTCATCTATTCATTTTATTGTTCTTTCTGAATTTTCTCCCATGCCTTCACCAAAAATAATTTCATTGCCTCTGATTCTTTTCATGTGTGTTGCTTTCACCACAATATTTGTGTTTCTGTTCCTCTTCTGCCTGCTATAATGGATATCATCTTTGTATTCATTTATGATTGTGTCATGAGGATCACCTTGACTCCATGGCACTGAATGATAGTGAACTGGTATTGAAATACCACTTCCCTTGACATGAATTATATACATATTCTCTGCCTGAAAGCATCACTCCTCTACCAGAGTTAAGGTCTTGGTATCAGGGAATCATTCTCTTTTTGCTTTATTATGGGGTTCACCAACCATGATGAAAGTACTTTGAGGAGTGCTGACTGTGGTGAGTAGTAGCTGTGGGTATGTGATGCTCTATCAAAGTTTGTAAATAATAATTTCATATGACTTCCTCAGCCCTGGAGTAATGCCACCTTATGATTGGCTGCCTTTCCTCGTGACATTACAGTAGTGATACCAATGAGCACTTAGGAGGGTTAGCCTCCCTCACTTGCCAACTGCCAGAAATCTTTGTGGATACCAGGGTCTGCCGGACATTTGAGTATTAGATATTTTTTTTAGCATGAAGTCAAACTTTTACATTCAAGTATTGGTAAGTTCAACTTTTGAGACTTTCGAATATTGAGTCCACTCTATAGACAAATTTCAGATTTATAGGTGAAGTAAAAGTAAAGGTAGGCTAATAGCACCACCATTTCCTTCTGCTGGCTCTCTGTTTCCAGACGTAGCTAATTGGTATCTATTTTAAGGCTGGATGATGCTAGGAGTAAGCAGTAATCCTGTCACCCAATTGTGACCTGGATTCTAACCTTGGTCTTCTTGCATTATAGTTGGACACATCATTCATTCCCTGAGCTATCATACTCTAATACTATATGTAATTTCTATCTTATTTCAGTTGCTACCTATGAGCTGTACACAAAACCATGTGGTATTCTGGAAATTATTAGACATACGTAATGTAGCATAAGACCGTGTATGTCTGTGGTTAGACAGTACTTTCTTGCTAATCATAAAATATGTTTAGAATTAAAGTAATTTGTGCAACATACAGCATACACACTAGAGAATTGGCTTTTTTTGTCAGGGCTGGCTCACGCTATGAGGGCCCAAACCAGCTGGGAGCCTCCCACATGCTGCGGACATGTGTAGGTCTTGGCACCAACAATACCACGGCTTTCTCCATCACTCGCTCACTGCAGCAGCTCGGAGGTTCCCTTGAGGCTGAAGGAGGACGGGAACACATCCTCTATGGCCTGGAGGTGATCCGGGATAATTTGTAAGTGTTTCATTTCTATTTATTAAATTGTGTCTTGTGTGTGTGCTTATCATGCATGCCTAGCATTTTCTACTGTTGTAATTACTAATGACAGTAAAAAATTAGGATCACCGTGACAGTTGCTGCATAGTACAAGTTCAATTAGTGTTCTGACAATCTCCCCAAAAGAGCATTTTATTTGTAACTTCAAATTTTCCATTTGAAAATAGGTAATAAGGACCTAATTATTTTATTCATAACTTCAAAAATACACACCCACATACAAACACTCACACACACATGCATATGTTCTTATTATACTCAAATAGGAATGTACACAATTTATTGGCTGCTTGATGGTTCAGTTACTCCCTTAAAGAGCAGTCAGTGTCAAATTCTAAAGATGTCTATGCCTGACTCTTGTGCATTACCTTACCACCTCCCAAGCATCATGAGACTAATCCAGTGAAAGTGAGTGACCTGTGATGAGTCAACATGTCAAATGTACATTTTTCCCGGGTTGACGAGAATGAAATTGACCTTTCACTGGACAATACAGTGTTGATATTATTGAGTGGATAGGATAGTGGATGGTTTGTGGATTGTGATGCGTAACTATCGTCATAATATTCAGAAGATGATGAGCTTTATAGGCTTTATAAGGGCGAGAGATAGCACAAAATTGTGATTTTTATGGAAATTTTCAAAATCGAAATGAACTAACTTCTGGGCATCTGTGACCATATATGGGGTTTAAATCCTATTTAAAAAAAAAAAAAAAAAAAAAAAAATGTCACCCACGAGTTCCGACACTGTATGGGTTAAGGTCTTATATTGAAAAGGTTAATCATTTTGGTAATATTCATATGTATTGGCTGATTGAATATGCAGATAAGCTTATTGTATATTCTTTTTATAGATTTGGGATATGCACAGAATTAGCCACAATAGCATATTTGAAATCTTTAGTGCTGTTTGACAGGATTTTGTTTATTAACAAATTGATAATCCCCATTGTAAAAGATTAAACAGTAAAGAGTTTTTTAAATCTGTTGGGATGTTTTAGGGATGGTGGCCTGGAACTGCTTGGTGAAGTGTCCACCCAACCTTCCTTCAAGACTTGGGAGGTGAAGGACAACCTGAGACGTATCAAAACTGAACTGGCTTTAAGGGAACCCTCCACCTTGGCACTGGAGATGCTACACAAGGCTGCCTTCCGCAACACTGGCCTGGCAAATTCAATTTTTGTGTCTGATTTCAAAATGGGCAAGCTTTCTTCAGATACGGTAAGCAATAATTTGACAATCCCTTGATGCATAATTGTATTTTGTTGTGGTGTATGATGCAGCACCAATTACTTATATATTTACCACGTGTGACATTGTAGGGAAAGACCAGGGACCAAAATATTGCCTTTGTTTCTGAAATATGTCATAGAATCATGAAGTGCTAGTTTTAATAGACTGTGGAGCCAAATGATTTGCAATTGTTAGTAGTGTATTGTGTCCCTAGCTTATCTTGGACTTCTATATTTTGTTTGAATTTTATCCCATCACTTTAGCTTGTAATGGAATATAGTTGTGACAGTATTTTGTATGTTGTGAACTTTAGTATTTTTATTATCACCTTGTCCATTTTGTGTATGGTTTAGCAAAGTGTCTGTCCATAGTTTTCTTTTCTTAATTCTTTTTTAAAAAATTTTGTTTTCTCTATTTCTTACAGCTGAAGGACTATGTGGCTCAGACTCACCAGGCCGGCCGTATGGTGGTGGTTGGCCTTGGGGTGGATCATGGTGCCCTTGTTAATTATGCCAAAGGCCTCAGTGTTGGTGCTGGAGATGGACCAGCTGGAGCCTCTGTCTATGGTGGTGGAGAAGTTCGTAAGGAATCTGATGCACCAATCTCTGTTATTGCTGTTGCTGGATCAGGAGCCAGCTTGGGTAGTGGCGATGCAGCTGCTCTTGCTGTGGCCCAGCACATCCTTGGTGTGGGTCCAAGTGTCAAGTACGGCAGCAATGCCAGCAGTGCTCTGGCCAAGGCAGTCGCTGGTTCAGGGGGCAATGGTATGGCCTCTGCTATCAACATCAACTACAGTGATGCAGGGCTCTTCGGCTATTTTGTGGTGGCTGAATCAGCAACAGCTGACAAGGCAAGTTTTTTTATGTTGATATATAGAATAATGTAGATCTGCCTATAAAATATACTGTCAAACAAAAAGAGATATTTTACAGAGAATCAAGTGAATACTTTCATGATCAGCAACTGGAAAAGTGATTCAGGATATGCATCTAATTTTTATTTGACTGTCTTACTTTACTAATAGTGTAGTATAACTGCGCACTCTAGTACCTTAAGTTTTTAATCTGTATTCAATAGGAAGATTGTTGAATACAGTATATCACTTTAAAATCTTATATCTGATTGCTAGTATGGTTTCCATCATGACTACTGTACTGGTTTCCTCACAAACTCTTGGTTATCATCTTCTTGAGATGTATAGCTTCCTTATATGTAATTATTTGAAGATGTTTCTTAAAAGGCACTCTCTTCAGGTGGTGCGAGCAGCTCATTCTGCTGTTAAGGGTCTCAAAGTGACAGAAGCAGAAACTGCCAAGGGAAAGAACTGTGTTAAGGCTGCCATCCATATGGCTTCAGAATCCAATGGTTAGTATATCACTACCATTTTTGTATATATTCCTATTAAAAATATTCTTGTAGTTGAGTGTATTGCCTCATCTTCAGGTTTTGAATTAGAAGCGAGTAATCAACACTAGTCAGTATTCTTCTACTTGATTGTGTTTTTTGGACATACTGAGGTTTAAAACCAAAAATTCCCTCCTCCTTTGTTTGTATGTGTGGGTGTACATGTACTGTGACTAATTTGCAGGAGAGTGTTTGGTTGACATGGGACTCCAGGCTTTGCTATTGGGGAAGTACAATGATCCAGTTGCTGCTGCTGCTGCTGTTGATGCCGTGACACCTTCAGCTGTAGATGCTGTGAGTTTCTTGCCAGTTTGATTTTGATAAGTTGTATACTATATGTTAAAAGATGCATATGAAAGTACAGAACCACTTTAATTTTTTATTGCTTTCTTTGCAGGCCCTAAGGAAAGTCTTCAGTGGAAAGTTGAGCATGAGTGTCTTGGGGAATGCCAATATTGGTTATTTGGACCAGTTGTAGGACCCTTGGAAGCATTTGTTCTTGTTTTGGTATATGGAATCTTCTAAACAAATTTGGAAATGTTGAAAATATGTACACGTGCTACCTTCATTTGATGTTTTAATTCACTGGGAATTAAACATCATATTAAGTTCAGGTTATACCCAAAAAACAATATTAGAAGAGTAAAAATGTACATGTGACATCCTTCTGCTTAGAAAACCATTTTGTGTATATAATCTTCTGGCAGTGTTCAGAAGCTGTAGATATTTATGATGAATGACAGTGTATGTACCAATAACTCTGGAGTTAAAGAAATATAAGAATATTTTCTTTTCTTAAGTACCTTAAACAATAACTAACAGTCCTCTTCCTGGCTGCATATTTCAGGTGTGAGCTGCATTCTTGGTGTAAATAAGAAATTTTACTAGTGAAAATGTGTGGGACATGTGAGAAGTACAGAATGCAATGCACTCACTGACTATATCCATGCACACCAGTAAGTTAAGTTTTACTCTATTTAACAGCATAAGTATAAATACATCTATGGTAAGAAGAGTAGTAGTAATACAACCACAAGAATACTTACCTTTATGATAATCATATATAAAAATAATTCACCTCTAGACTTGTATTACATTTGGAAGTATACAATATGATTCTAATGTCAGTTATCTGAATGAGTCCAGCTGGGGCTACATTTCCTTATAAAGCTGTTGATTCCCTCCTGTCCATCCATCATGTTGATGTTGTGCACCATCAGGTTTGCTCCTTCCCTATGTGGGGGCCAAAACTTTATTATTGAAAATGCTGCCATGAAACAGTATTTCCAAACATTAACCAATATTCAGAACTACGAACTTTCTTGAACAACTGTTTTATGATATACTGTATGTAAGTACCAATTCTGCCTCACCTGTAGGCATCTTCTATTCCCATCTCCATCTGCTTATACATGAACTTTTTCCCCAGAGCAATGACAGATCTACTCTTGTGTAGAATGGCATCAACAGCTTTCTTAATTTCACCGTCTGGAAAAATTGAAAACTCAAAAAAATTATCATTGCCTTTTAGTATTCATATTAAGACTGAATATTCTATTAGAAAATCATAAGAACTACATACCTAAATCCTCTTCTGGGACAACCTTTGAAACCAAGCCAGCTTGTAAGGCTTCCTCAGCTGTGATGGGGAGTCCTGTGAGCAGCATGTGAGCAGAAACTTTCCTAGGAACACATCGTACTAGAGGAATGCCAGGAGTGGAGCAAAATATCCCCACATTTGCACTGAAGACAAAAAAAAAGAAAGAAAAAGTACTTAACTATGCCAAGTTGCATTTTGATTGCCATCCACAAAAATATATCCCTTACATCATTAGGTATGTACGTATAACTAATGAATTAATCTGTCATATATTATCCAAGTTGGATAGAGTAATTACTTAAATTGTCACAGACCCTGTATTTGTCCGGAGACTGGCTACATGCAAATTTACTGGTTTTTGCAGTTTTTCTTGTGTCTATGTTCTTACCCAGGAGTTGAGAAGGAAGAACCTTGAGAAGCAATGGCAATATCACAAGAAGCAACCAGTTGACAGCCAGCTGCTGCTGCCACACCATTAACCTTAGCCACCACTGGCACTGGCAGGCGCTGCAGGGTCAGCATCAGGTGTGTGCATTCATTAAACACAGTCTGATGATGTGATCTTCCTTCTCTACCAGTCTGTGAACAGCACACAGAAGTAGAATACATTATTGGTGCATACAATTCTTAGAGTGTTTCAAATTTTCCAACATACCAGAGACAAAACTGACCACCACAAATACTGCTTACAAGTTCCTTAAGGTTGTGTCCACCAGAAAAGACTTTCCCTTGAGCTTGTAATATGATGCAGCGCAGTGATGGATCCTCCTCACTTACAGCCTCCTGTAGCTCTCTTAGCATTTGGAGAGACAGGGAATTTCTGAAATATGTTTGTTTTTTACTTATTAATTATGTGATTTTGATATTCTCCATGTGATTGATTTCAATTAACATCTCATGAAGTATTTCAAAATTTGAAAAAGGGTAAAATTCAAGTTCATGCTTCTCTCTAATCATCTTTGTAATCTTCACATTGACTAAGTAAATGTTCTTCTAAATAGTCATCCTTTGCAAACTAATAATCATTGAGATATGATTTTATGAATATATATATATATATATATATATATATATATATATATATATATATATATATATATATATATATATATATATATATATATATACACACACACACACACACACACACACACACATATACTTCTGTGAGATGTACAATTATGACTGTTTACAAGGCTGTCAGGCAGACAGCCTCTGCAAATCTGTGTTACCTAACCTTAAGTTTGTGATGGATGTTTTTAGACAAAATTATAAAACCCAACATGAGGATCATAAAGATAATAAGAGAGGGGAGAGCATGGGCAGAAACTAGAACTATATCCCCCAAAAGTTTAATCAGCTTCTGTGATGAATTTTGTATGTTTTTCCCCCATTTACAATGTTATAGATCAACAAACATCCATAGAGTTTGTAAAAAATGTGGCTAGTCATTATTGGAAAATCTGTTACACTGTTCTAGTCCAGACTATCATAATGTGTTGAGAGAAGAACATGTTTTATGTATCATTGTCATCTTATTCCTTTATCATTACTTCTCTACCACCCACATGTTCCCTCTTCTTATTAAAAATAGTCTCCTCTATCTCCTTTCCTTCTCTTTTGAGATGCCAGTTTCTTATACCCTGGGAAAACAAGTGTCCCACACCTGGCATGATATACTTTTCCTTCTTCCTGATCGGTCAATTTCATCTCTGCCCTGAGTCATTTTGCTCCCTTTAGAAAACCTAACCATGATGGATGTACAGTACTACCTTGTTTTTGTGTCTGCAAGAGTAACACTACGGACACCATTTTCTTGAAACACTTGAATGAGGGAATTTCTACCAGGTGTCTGTGAAAATAGTCTCCTGGCCATCACAGGTTTCTGAAAAAAAAGGTTAACATGGACTGATAGAATAATGCATACTATATTCCTTTTATAAGGGATAACAATGATCTAGTAAACTTAGTGATAAAGGAATGTTATACCAACACTATCCCCTTGCAAGGTTATTTCAGTGATTAGAAAGGAGGTGCTATTCTTGACTTTTACCGTCATCTTTATCTCATTAGTCTTTGTTAATGTGGTGGGCGATATTTGTCATCCCAGGACACAAGACCATTGTAACATCTATATCACTAAGATAACGATACTGAACTCTAACCATCTCGATCAGATAGCTGAATTGTGTTTGAACAATGGAATTTGTAGGAAGATGGTGCTATGCAATCAGGAGGGAGATGGAGCATACTTAATATTAGGGCATTACCTAAGTGATGTAGAGTGGCTGGAGTAACTGCTGATATTTTTAAAGGATTAGACAGCAAGAAATATCGTCCTATCGAAATATTTTAAAGAATAATTCGAAGACAAACTTAAACTTACATTAAACAGTACTAGGCAACCCGTGATATATCACAATGACAGATATTCTCTATATTAGAGTTATATCTGTAGCTTACCACAGCTTTCCACGCTCGTGAGTGGACGGCTAACATCTTGTATCACGTATGCCGGTGTACTTGCACTATATGAAAAGGTTGGTGGTGGCTGTTGAGACTTGCACGTCCGTCTGAGGAATGAGTTTGTCACAGAACTAAATGCACCCACAAGTCTTTAGTGGTGTGAGTGATAGGCGTCAGAGGCCAGGAGCCTCCAGATATCAGAGTTCAGGTATTCCAGTGACCGGACAACACCCAGCTGATCTGTGTTTACGCCCTCAGCTGAGATAGGAGGCAGCCAATGAAGTGACGAGAGTCAGGTGAGGCGTCAGCAGGCAGCCAGCCAACCAGGCCAGCGCCTCATGGTTGTCATGGCAACACGTGGTGTGGGAGACGTGGTGGTGGCGTCAGTGAGGTGGTGAAGGGAAAACAGTGCATCTCTCTATCAAGTGAACTCGTCCGTGTGAATATTCAGGTGATTATTATATTTCTGCTATCTAATGTTCACGAGGAGACAAATGAGATGTTGAATCATTGAGTGGTGAGGGAGTGGAGGCCGAGGAAAGAACAGGTGTGGTGATGGGAACACCTGCTGCTCCAGAACATCACATTCATTTCTCGGGAACACAACCTTTCTGGCTACATTCACACCCCACGGTCAGTTCGTCTATATGCTGAAAAGCTTTCGGTAGAGAATGTCGGTATAAGTCCCCAACAGTCTCATACCTTACACATTTTTCTCACAAATGTAAAATTAATGAGCCCAGCTAAAGGTACACAGAGCTTAAAGGTTACAAATGACAGCGTGCTAATTCCTCCTTAAGTAACTGAACAGGAAAACATCTTGATCGGATCACTTTGATGTAGGAGGTGTCCTGATGTTTGTCTTGAAATAATTGTAATGCCAGAAATATGCAAAATGGTGGAAGCAAGGAGGCTCAGCTCTGCACTTTGTATCTTCGAACGAGAGTGAGTAAAAAAACTTGTGCAATGGTTTGCCCAACACGAATTCTTCTCTTCCAAAGATTTTTAGGTTGAATGTTTTACCTATCGATAATGCTTAATCCTTGTTAAAGTTACAATATAAAGCTTGGCAACTCAAATTTCACAGGAATTGGTTGAAAATAGCAAAGATATGACATTGAAACGTTTGTTAACGCAGGCAGTTTACTGATAGAAACCAACAGACACGCCATCCCCTACAGCTGAAGGCTCATTTCTACCTGGCACATACATAATACAATCTTCTAACTGTCATGTGCTACACTACAAGGTCGTAATAGACACGTGATGTTTTAGGTGTAGTATTCTCGGTCACATGTCCAAACGGCCAGCAGACACCTAATATAACGCCATGTAGGCCTACTATAACTAAACTGACATAAATTTTGGAACAAGTTTTAATGAAATTGTTTTAGTTTCACGATGTTGTACTTGAATGCATAAGATTGTCTTCATGAAAACAAAAATATAGTCTTGATACAGCCGTGATTATTTTTCTGCTTTCAATATCCGTATCGTGTGTTTGCATTGGACGCAATTCACCGTAGTAATGTTACTGGGAGACGTAAGGCACGGTTGTTGGCTCCGCGTTGGTATTTCACGGTATCCGCTATCCAGTGTGTCTGTCCAGATGGCTAACAGGAAATGCCAGGAATATTCAAACAATACGAAATCATATGTAAATTTATTTACTTATGCATAGTTGACCTCCGAAATACTCACTGTTGACCTATTAACCTAGAAATCTGTCATAAATAAAGCAAATATATTATCAGTGCCGTTCAATGTAGATAAACAATCATGTTGAGTAAATGGATGTGTAATGCTGTGTGAGCTGCCCGTGTGTGTGTGTGTGTGTGTATTGTCATTGAGGTGGGTGCCAATGTGAAAGTGCTGCCGCGACATCTCTGAAGACTGATGGGGAGGGAGCGAAGCGTTAAGCCTCCATGCGAGGTGAGAGTTTGTTCAGTGTTGCGCCGCGGGGAAGGTCACTGGGGCAGGCCGGGGCACGAGGGTGGGTGGGGGGTGGAGTGCCTGGCAGGTGCTTGAAGCTGCTGCGCTCCACTTCACCCTAGTTTTTATTTGATTTTGCTTTGTTTTCCACAGTGAATGGTTGAATGACGGAGAATTGTGTTTACTTTTTTTTCTGCGTGAATGAATGACTATGCGTGCGGGAGGTCACCTCTTAGGCTCGGTGGCTCGCTGCTGGCTGCCCACGCTAGCTAATGAATTCGTGTTTGGTTGGCGGCCTTGGCGGGTGTGGCGCCGCCCGGAATCCTCACCACCAGCGACGAGGCAGTGGCGAGCGCCGAATGAAACTCACCATCAGTCTCTTCTTACCCGCGTTAGTGGATAGACACGCGGCGTCGCTCGCTTTCCGTGGCCCTGTGTGGCCTGACGCGGTGGTTCACCGGATCATTCCCGACATCATCATCAGAAATCAAGAACATGTATGGATATTAGTTTTCTAGTTGATCGACAATTTTCTGACTTTTGTTTGTGGTTTTAGTCTATAAAGGGGGAAAAAGACACTGAAACCAATACTTTTCAACAAATATTTACTAACTACAAACCTGCTTAACCACTTAATCCACGTTGCATTACCCGTCGCACCCTATCACTGTACATGTATGTGATGAGCAAAATAGTTGTCTGTGTGGGAGAGTTCTTGCCGACGACGAGACCGCTCTAGTGCCCCGCCGCCTACGGGTGTTGATGCCTCGGGGCTGCTCAGTGAAGTGCGTTGGCGGCTTGGCGCGCCGTGTGCGACAAGAAGTGCGTGCATGCGTGGAAGACTTTCACTTGTTTTCTTTTTAGTCACGGGCAACCTCACCGACTTGGCGCCCCAGTAACGTTTTCCAGGCGGAAGCGGCGGCCGCGGCAGTCATACCTGAGGAGTTCAGTGCACCGCTAAGTTTTCGAGAGCCGTGCACGCCTCCTTGGTCCAGGACTAAGGCCTCCAAGTGCCTCACGCCTCTCAAGTACCCAGGCCGCAGAAACTTCCCAAATCCACGTCTCCCACACAGCCCAGTACCGGTCCCTCACGCACTCTGGCTCTCTACCAGCTCCCGCCCATGCACCCACCGCTGCTGTCCTCACTGTCTCCTTATGACTACCCTATCCACGACTCTAACAGTGAGTATGACTATGTAATTATCTAATTATCTTTGGTATTGTTATGGTTTCTTTATTTGCAATTAAGCATTGCTTGCTCTTTTTTCTCTCGTTTTCTATTGAGTACTAGTATAGTTTTCCTACACAACATGGGTCTAAGGCAGTGTTTTTGTTCACCCACACACATGCTTAAATGATAAAAAAAGCCTTTCCCTTTCATTCATAACGTACGGGAACTCATCGCCCGTATATGTTTCTAAATGAACGGCACATTTTTCCTACGCGAGAAGGATCTTAGGCAGTATTTTTATTTTATTTTATTATTATTATTTTCTTAAGCACCTACAAACCTACATTATCATCGACTCATCCCATTCCACTGACAATCTGTAGGGGCTGACTACTTCTGCGAGTTTTTCTGAATGAGTACTACTGTTTTCCTATGCGACAAAGGTCTTGATGTCATTGGTTTGTTTAGACCCTGGCTCAGATTATTAACCCTCTCAGTACAATGACGTATTTTCATATTCATACTGGTTACTATCATGCGATTTTCTACACCTTCAGAAACTTATGTAGAGATTAAAACAGTGAAGACTG
>JAHFWG010000078.1:185921-193421 GCA_020233015.1 Callinectes sapidus | reverse complement strand
AGGTATAACGCTGGCTGACTTGTGATGACTAGCATTTGTTTGGAGTGTGACGCGAGCAATTACTTTGTTAGGACTGTCAGGGAGGAGGGAAGGGATGCATTGGTGGTGACGTAATGGCTACACTAGAGGTGGTGGTGAGGCTGAGTTAGGTTAGGTTAGTGTTAGTGCTGTGTAATGATAGTAGGTGATTGTAGTGGTGGTGGTTGTGGTGATGAATGAGCTCACAACCCCCCCTCTCTCTCTATCGGCAGGTGTGAGTATGTGAAGGTGTTATTTCCATTATACTTTCAATTACAGCGATTCATTCTTACGCACCATCTTCTTCTCCTCCTCCTCCTCCTCCTCCTCCTCCTCCTCCTCCTCCTCCTCCTCCTCCTCCTCCTCCTCCTCCTCCTCCTTGCCTTCATTCTTTCTCATTTTAAGCGCAAAGTAAGACGTCTCACGCACTTAAGTTCTTGCGGTCCGTCGGTAAATGCAGTCTCGTCCCTTATCGCGTCAAATGCCAAATGTCTCTCAGGCTGATTTTATGTTTACTCTGTCAGATTAAAGCAGAAATTGGCGACACCACTTAAAAATAAGAAAGTTTAAATACCGAGAGGAAACATAAAATAAAGAAACTTATATTCAGTTAGGAGTTTCCCAGCTGCTTCCGTGTCTTTTATTTGCCAGATTACTGAAGAAACTAGCACCATTTGGGATAAAAAAAAAGTATATGCTAAGGTTCACGTATTGTATAAGAGGAAAGGAGGAATGGAGAGAAATGTATGTATATTCAGCCAAGTGTTTTCAGGTATTTTCGTGTCTTTTATTTGCCAGATTACAGGAGAAACTCGCACCCTGTGAAAAAAGAACATATATGCTAAGATTCACGTATTATATAAGAGAAAGGGAGGAAAGGAGAACATGTGTGTATATTCAAACAAGTGTTTTCTCAGGTGCTTTTGTGTCTCATTTCTCAGATTACAGAAGAAACTAGCACCTTTTGAAAACATATATCCCCCTTGAGAGGAGGAAGGGAGAAAGGAAGGAGATTTTATATGATATTCCAGTATTTTATGTAGTATTTCGAAAATGGGAATATAAACTGGCTCTATTATATGGCATGCGGAGATTCGAACACCGTATTAGAAGATGAAGAAAAGAGAGAACAACCGCCTATACATTTTCTTTAGAGGATTTCAAGTAGTATCTTCAACGTGGGAGTAAAAACTGGTACCTGTAGAAAACTATAAAGGATCGAGCACCGAAGGAAGAGAGAAAAAGAAGCGGCAATACTCTGCAATATATTTTTAGAAGGAATTTGAGTAGTATCTTCAGCGTGGGAGTAAAAACCAATACTTCTAGAAAATGTACGTAAAGAATCGAACACTCTAGTCTAGGAAGAAACGAAAGAAGCGTCAATTCTCTATACACTAATTTCTTCAGATATTTGAAGCAATAGCACATTTAGCCTAGGAATAAGAACCGAAACTTTTAAAGAATATAAGGAATGAAAACAAAAATGAAGGAAACGATAACTCTATACAATATTTTCTTCAAGTATTTCAAGCAGCAGTACATTTAGCGTAGGAACAAGAACCGATACTCCCTAGAGACATATAAGGAATCAAACTCTATAGCAAGAAATAAAGGAAGCGTCAACACTATACACTATTTTCTCAAAGTATTTCAAACCAGAGTACAGCGAGCGTGGGAGTGAATTATGAGATAGGGATGTTGTCTTACCCAGAGTAACGTAATATTTTAGTCCCGTTACCCCTAAAGATTATAGTGTTTGCGGGGCCTGTTGAGGAGCATGCATGGAAAAGCAAGAGGAATTGATAGAGTTTAGCGCTGTGCATGTATCGGTGCGTCCTATGTGCGTCTGTCCACGTGTAGGTAAACAATATGAGCACCCGAATAAAGAAAATGGGGTTACCTGGAGAAAGGCAAGTGAATGGGCGGCTGATCGAGGGCGTGTGTGTGAGAGAGAGAGAGAGAGAGAGAGAGAGAGAGAGAGAGAGAGAGAGAGAGAGAGAGAGAGAGAGAGAGAGAGAGAGAGAGAGAGAGAGGTGTATGCGTGTGTGTACTTGTTGTATAAATTGTAGACAAATAGAATTGAATGTTTTCTTGTTGAGTTGACTGGGTATCAGAGAGAGAGAGAGAGAGAGAGAGAGAGAGAGAGAGAGAGAGAGAGAGAGAGAGAGAGAGAGAGAGAGAGAGAGAGAGACGTATATCAGTATGAGGGCTATAAAGACGAAGTGGAAGGAAGTGGAGGGAAGAATGGGGGCATGGAGGAGTGGAGAGGGAAGGGCGTGGTTGTGTGTATGCCGGGTGGAGTAACCTTACTTAATTATTACTGAAGGAGTGTGTGTGTGTGTGTGTGTGTGTGTGTGTGTGTGTGTGTGTGTGTGTGTTGGGGTGAGCAAGTGCATCCTCTCACCCGCTCCTCCCCTTACACACACACACACACACACACACACGCACACACACACACACACACACACACACACACACACACACACACATCTTGCTCTAATTTACCAGTCTTGCATAATTCCCGCGATTTCACACTCCTGCATTGCTCGCTTCAGTTCAGTAAGTGTTGAATCGAAGTGCTTCGTGGGGGCCAACGGGTCTGCTGCTGCGTGTCACTGGGGCTGCTACACTTGCACCGACACTCCGGATATTGGCAAGTGTTGTCTCCTGAATAGAAAGTGGACGGTTGTATCTTGTGTGTTGATGGAACGGACGAAAACAAAGGAGGTTCTAAGGCTAATATATACTCTCTCTCTCTCTCTCTCTCTCTCTCTCTCTCTCTCTCTCTCTCTCTCTCTCTCTCTCTCTCTCTCTCTCTCTCTCTCTCTCTCTCTCTCTCTCTCTCTCTCTCTCTCTCTCTCTCTCTTATTATGTATTAAAGTTGTTCTCAAACGTTTTCTTCTTCAGTATTTTGTATTGGAGTTTTTTTTTTCTACACTTATTTATTACGTAATTTTTCTTTTCCTAAACATCATGCGTTGAAATTGTTCACCCCGTGTAATGAATTTATTAGAATCAGTTATACACTTACTCTCTAAATCGTCTGAACAACAACAAAAACAAATAAATAAATAGATAATAGACGTATAACTGCCCTTCTTTTCCCGAACATTATATATATATATATATCATGAAATTAATCGCCCCGTTCAGTATATTAGAATCAATTATACACTGGTAAATCATCTGAACAGCAACAAAAACAAATAAATAAACAGATAAGAGACGTACAGCTACCCTTCTTTTCCTGAACACTGAAGTTAATCACCCCGTTCGATATATTAGAATCAATCATACACTCACTCGCAAATCATCTGAACCGCAACAAAAAAAACAAATAAATCAATAGATAATGGACGTACAACTACCCAGACATCATCTTCTGTATCAATTTACTGCAATACACGAGCAGGACATCTGAGGGCACTGGGTGAAGGGTGGATCCTACACACTTAACGGCGGTCAGTGGGTGCAGGCAGATGGACACACTAGCTGCCCTGATACGCTTCACTGGCTCCGCACCAACAAGGTCATGGACTGTTTGTAAGGTTTTTTCTATATTGGCTTGTTAGTGAAACCGTTGACTTGGCGTTAGAGCCGTGAAGTCGAAGTTGGAATTGGATGCACAAGAAATCAAGGTGTGTGTGTGTGTGTGTGTGTGTGTGTGTGTGTGTGTGTGTGTGTGTGTGTTAAAGCTGCGCAAGACTGAGAAGGAATGATAGTATAGTTGATCATCTTGTGCATATTTTTTTTTTTTTTTTTTTATCAGATGTCAATTTAGTCAGTTGTTAATTTTCCATCATTAAGTCAGCTTCAAGACAAAATTAACAACTTTCAGTTAAAAAAAAGGTAACAATACGCTCTTACATTTTAGGAAGGAAAAATGCTTATCTTTCTCTCTTTTTACTCAACAACACTCACATTCCAAAGTTAATGATCAGAGTGCATAATGGAATGTTACGCCGGCTGTGTTGTTCCATATTTCATTTCATCAATATACAATTAAGGAAAAAGATGGTTGAACATTTTGTAACCCCGTGGTTCATTAGTATTCGCATCACACGCTTCATTTGAGTTTACCTGGGTTGGCCTTGCAGTGGAAAGTTGTGCCCGTGAGCATTATACCGCTTTTTATTTCATTTTACGTATACATTCTACATCTTGTCTTAATTAATTTCATAGATTTAAGACAAATATTGTGGTAGAACTGAAACTAATTCCCCCAAGCAATATTTCGTTATACATATTATATATAAGAAAACATGAAAATTGTGGTAAAAAGAATGTTGAGTTAGCAGTCATGATTTTAGTTAATATTTGAATCCCACGCCTCATTTAACTTCAGTCATGGTGGCCTTGCTGTTGAAAGTTTTGCCTGCAAGTATTCTATATATTGTTTTATTTCAGTTCAGTTCCACGACTGAAATTAAGTGAGATGTATGATGTGAATTTTAATGAAAGACACAGTTACAACATTTTATAAGATCTCATGTAGACTTTGTGGAATTTTTTGATATTTTTATTTGATTTTTTTATGAACTTGATATTTGTAGGTCTCAACCTGTGGTGGGACGAACGAACTTTTTTTGCCTGCATTTTTTGGTATTATTAATTTGTTTTTGGCGGCGGGTGTTGGAGGTCACTGCCGCTCCCAGATGCAACACAGGGGAGAGTGGCCGTGCGCTCCGCCACTGGCACTGGAACACGACACCCAGGAAAGATTCAACCACTCCTCACCATTTTTCTTCTTTTTAACCTTTCCTCCGTACATTCCTTTCACTCTCCCTGTATACCCGGCCTTCTCTGACCCAGCAATTCTTAACAGGTATTCTTTAGCGTCTCCCTTGACTCGCTGTGCTGGTCTTTTCATGCCGCTGCCAGGGATCAATAGACGGGGGAGACACACACATAGGCATTGCATGGAAGGTAAATGAACTGTACCCATCCATCATCTCAGCGAAATTAGGTTGGATTACTTTACGTTCATTTTAATTAGGATGAACTAAGTTAGATAGGTAATTTGACCCCTTCAGTACTGGAACGGGTTTTTATATTCATTCTACTTATAATTTAGTGATTTTATACAGCTTTAGAAATTCATGTGGGGATTAAAATAGAATAGACTATGGCCACTAATCTTCTGACCTCCATAAACCCTTCCTAATATCAATAAAATCGTCCAACCACACCCAAAACTCGAGGTAAAAATGTATCTCAGTAGTGAAGGGGTTAATGGTGACAATTATTGCACGGCAGATGAAGGAAAAGTAATCCATCCATCATCTGAAGTGTGGAAATGGCTCAGTGTACAATAGCGGTGTCGTCTTCTGCTTCGTCGCCGTGATGAATCGTAACGTTGCGTCGTGAGGAGGGGAGTTCACAAAGCTTCGATACTGAGCCTCATGACCAACACTGTACCTGCGGAATTCGAATAACTGTCTCACTCATGTAGGGAATTTTAACCACTTGCACTGTATTTTTTTACGTGTTCACAAGACTAACCGAAGAAAACAAATATGAGAAAAACCGCCACATTAATCAAAGGACACTCGATCTTTGGACCTTTAATCCTCACTGCTTCATCTGTTACCATCATATTTTTACGTATTAGAAGTCCAGCAAACAAGAGAGAGAGAGAGAGAGAGAGAGAGAGAGAGAGAGAGAGAGAGAGAGAGACTCGTAAGTTTATAAGTTAACTCTTCCACTGAGATGTACACAATCCTACAACAACGAAATCTTAGAAAAATCGACAAAAAAGATAGGAAAGATCATTAAAAAGAGTATATTCAACTGTCTTTGGTCAATATAATGCTTTGAGACGCCAGTGAGTTAAGACGAAAGATCCCACAGGTGGTTTATTAATATGGAAAATGAACCCAATCGCACGAAAAAGTGTTAATTAATTTCCTGTTATATCTTTTGAATTACATCGAATTTAATGATGTCCTTTTTGACTAACTCTCTGACCTGTAAGGGGACTGGCAAATTAATAGAGTTTTTTTATTTTCATTGTTTAATGTTGTTGTTGTTGTCCTTAGCTTTTTTATTTTCATTGCTTTTTGTTGCCCTTGGCCAGCTTCCCTCTCTTACATAAAAAAAATTTGGCGAGGTGAAGGTGGCAGGTGTGTTCAGGAGACAATTAAAGCACCTGCCACCTGCCGCCTGCCACTGTAATGCAATAACGAGGATGAGCGAAAGGGAGTTTTGTGTCCATTCTCTCTCTCTCCATCCACGAGTCTCATTAAGCATTCCCAGTCGACCACCGCAGTACAGGTCGAGTCGAGTCATTGTATCACGCCAGGCCACAATTGGGTTTCATGTCAAGGCTAAACAACGCCCAAAAATGTACGTCTATCGAGTATTTTTTCACTCTGACTGGCCTGTACCTTCGCTGTTGCAATCCGCAGACTTATCTTACAACTAAATATTGGTGTTGAAAAAGAGACACTGAAATATATAAACTTTATACGTCTATAGAGCATTTTCGATTTAGATTGGCCTATACTTTCCCTGTTGCAATCCGCAGACTTATGTTACAGCCATAATAACCGCTAAATATCAGTATTGAAAAAGAAACCACTGAAATACATTGACTTTTTACGACAGAAGGAAAGACAGATATACTCATGATATCGTACAAATAACAGACGATAAAATTTGTTCAGGAATGTCAGTTTTAATGAGGAAAAATAAAAGGGGAAAAGTCCTTCCCGGGATAGAAAGGACACGTAATAAAAGTGACACCATCCTTCCTTGTCCTTCACTATTTCCCAAATGTTTTTCCCTACCAGGTGTGACTTTTCTTCCACGCCCTCATTTTCACTAAAAGTGCATCCCCTCCCTTGCGTGAACACCTTTCCTTCCTCAGCCTGTGTCAATCCATCTATCCCAAGGAGGTATTTATTAAGCCTCCTTGCTCTTCCCTCCCTCTGCCTCCTCCCCCCCTCCATGACCACCGGGAAATAATCTTCATATATTCCTTCCTTCTTACCACGCCCATCTTTTCAATCATTTGTCAGTCCCCTTCCTCCTTTATACGATTTCTTTCCTCTGATACAGAATTTTATTTATTTACTTTTTGGTTATTTTTCTCCTTTATGTTATTAATGAGACCCTTGACTTTTCCCATCTATGTGGTCTTTTTTCTCCCTTTTCCTTATCTCTATCTTTTTCTATTTCCTCCTCCTTCTCTTCCTCTTCCCATTTTTCTAAACTCTTATTCCTCACGATATAACTTCTCCTTCCACTCCTGTTCTTCCTGCCTGTGTCGTGTTATTACTATTTCTTCAGTCTTTCCCTCCTACCTTTGCTCTAAATCATCACTCGCACCTTCTCCCGTCTTTTAATCCGCAAGCCCTTCAAATCCCACACCTGATGCCCCGCCGCCCTTCCTGCTGCCTTCAATGGTCCACACCTCTTTGCTAAGGCTGTAATACTCCCTTTCAGATCAGCTGGCCCGTGTTTCAATAGACAGTGCTCTCA
>JAHFWG010000078.1:169306-185821 GCA_020233015.1 Callinectes sapidus | reverse complement strand
CAGGCTGGCCACGTTTTCGCCAGCCTGAGGACCATCTACCCTCTCTTGCCTGGGCTGGACCTGGGGGCCGGTCCACCTCTGGCCATCCCCGAGGTCACGATGGACGACCTCAGGGGTCAGGCTGGTCATGGATCCACCAACCTGAAGGGTAGGGATCCATTCCCGCCATGGCTGAGCCTGGGGAAGGGTCCACTCCTGGCCATCCACAAGGTCTTTCACCGTGACCTTGGGGGTTAGGTCACGGTAGGTGACCTCTGGGATCAGGATGGGTGGGGTCTGGCTGGGCTTTGTATGCTCAGCATATGGTGGCAGGCTGATCTTCATTTCACCAGCCTGGGAGGGTAGGCTGGTGTTTGTCTCGCCAGCCAGGGGGCGTAGGCTGGCGTGTTGCCTGCCAGCTGTTGGCTCTTCCAGGAGTCTCCTGCTGTGATAGGCGGAGACTGTGGCACCCTCAGCCTTGAGGCTGAAGAAGAGCGAGGAGCGGCAGCCTAAAGTGTTTGCCTTGAGACCCGCCAGCAGGTCAGCCAGCGGGATCTCGCGGCGGGCCACAAGGGACTCTCCCGCCAGGAAGTCCACCCTGACGGGCGTGGCGCCGTCCTTCTTGGCGACCCTGCCAATGGGCACCAAGACTCTGCGGACAGACCTGTGTTGGCCTGGCCCGTCCCCTGCGCTGGGGAAGATGAAGGTCCCCAGTAGGCGCCGGCCTCCCTTCCCTCCTCTGCGGGGCAGACAGAGGGTGAGGCGGTCGACACCGCCACACTGGCCCACCACCTCCAGGTGCCCACACACTTTCAAAGAGCTGCAGGTACAACCCATTGATTTGTCTTCGGGTTATACCTCCGTTCCCTTGATTATAGTGTTCTTACGGTGCGGGAGGTAGTAGTCGCTGATATTTAAGATGAAAACATGAAGGGAATTAACTACACACCTACCCGCCAGTCTTAACTCCAAGCTACGGATCCAAGCACTGACAGCGTACCAATCATCGATCTGCTCGCCAAGAGACTGTGTGTGTGTGTGTGTGTGTGTGTGTGTGTGTGTGGGTGTGTGTGTGTATGGGTGGGTGTGTGTGTGTGTGTGTGTAGAGGATTGTTGCATAAGAAGAGGAGCAATTCATTGAACTGTTCGCCGGAGTACAGATTGGCTGGAGGGGAATATAATGTATTGCCAAGTTTGTGCATATCGCTCAGGAGCGATTTGAATGTTTTTTTTGTTGTTGTTGTCATTCATATTATTTATGTTATTATTTCGCTTCGACCGCTTATTCATAATACAAACTATTGGTTTCATTTGAATTATATGAAATTGAGTCACAATGTGCTTGAATTATTAAATAAGAAAGAACACCATGCAATAATTTTTATTCATTACAAAAACATACGTTTTACCTTTTATTCTTTCTGCAGTACGAACAAAACTCATTACCTAACTCACAATTTTTCATTACAAAATAAACACCAGCCCGTGTGGCGCGGATTTGATTCCATGCACAAAGTAATCTTAAATCATTCATATCGATAGACGTTCATTAATTTTTTGGATTTTGGCTTTTACTTGAATACCGACACTTGCAGTACTTGTGTGTACCTACCGCCCGGAGGATGCACCGCCACACCAACACACCCAAAGCCATCATGAATTGGGTTCTATGATATTCTTTCGGGAAATTCTTTATCTTTTCTTTGTTTTTGCATTTGTCTGTGGCTCTTTACTTATTTATTGGTCTTTATAAAAAATGTAACCTTAGTTAACAACAGTGAATTACTACTGTTATTACTACAACAACAACAACAACAACAACAACAACAACAACACCAACAGCAACTACTACTACTACTACTACTACTACTACTACTACTACTACTACTACTACTACTACTACTATTACTACTATTACTACTACTACTACTTCTTCTACTAGCTACTACTACTACCCCATTCACATTGTCACTACAGACCGCTATTCACTCTACCAAACGGTAATATTACAAATACACATACGAGAAACTAAAGTTAATAATATACGTTATGCTCAGAAGTACATAGGCACAAAGATGGTTCATTCATCACTAACTCATTCATAAGAAACAGTGTCGTGTGTTGTAACACCATTGAAAGCGAGTGATAAAACTATGTTGACGTGATCGTTTGAACCTGCAAGACTATTAAACGTAATTTATTTCATACAGATAAATCGATATTTCAATACACTGTTGTCGGTAGTGATGGAATGTTTTGCGTGACAAGTAGTAGTAGTAGTAGTAGTAGTAGCAGCAGCAGCCACAGTAGCAGCAGCAGCAGCTATAGCAGTAGTAGTAGTAGTAGTAGTAGTAGTAGTAGTAGTAGTTGTAGTAGTAGTAGTAGTAGCAGCAGTAGTAGTACTAGTAGTAGCAGCAGCAGCGGCAGCAGCAGCGGGAGCAGCAGCAGCAGCAGCAGTTGTAGTAGTAGTCGTAATAGTAATTTGTTGTAGTAGTAGTAGTAGTAGTAGTAGTAGTAGTAGTAGTAGTAGTAGTAGTAGTAGCAGCAGCAGTAGCATCAGCAGCATGAGCAGCAGTTGTAGTAGTATAAGTATTGGTATAAGCAGTAGTAGTAGTAGTAGTAGTAGTAGTAGTAGTAGTAGTAGTAGTAGTAGTAGTAGTAGTAATGGTAGTAGTAATAGTAGTAGTAGTTCAATTCAATTCAAATTCTTTATTTCGTACCAACAACGTACATAAGATTAGTACGTAAGTTAATTACAATGATCGATACAATTTTAAAAACAACACATAATACGCATTAAAATTATTCACAATTACTGATTAAGATAAGAGAATGCAAAGATAATATTGTATAAAATTAAAAATATCATTAAAAAATTCTAAACAATAGAAAAAATGCAGTAGTAGTAGTAGTAGTAGTAGTAGTAGTAGTAGTAGTAGTAGTAGTAGTAGTACTAGTAGTAGTAGTAGTAGTAGTAGTAGTGGTAGTAGTAGTAATGGTTATTCACAATTACTGATTAAGATAAGAGAATGCAAAGATAATATTGTATAAAACTAAAAATATCATTAAAAAATTCTAAACAATAGAAAAAATGCAAGCATTCAATTCCAAATATATATCTTTATCCTTAAAGTCACCTTAATTAAGTACCCGTCCATGACTCATGATTTTGTACCCAAGAGAGGCGTGCCATCAATATGTCCAATTCACATTCATCAAAATTTATACTGCACATTTTCAATACAAGATTCCTAAGACTGTTGTAATGGTATCCTCTAAAAACACATGACGGTCCAATCTTTAAAATCATATTTCTCCTGTTAAAAAGAGATTTAAAATATCTGCATTATACAAATATAAAATAATGATTAAATTAAAGAATGTGAAGGTCTTTTGCCAAATTATGACTACTGGTGTGCCGAGGTACTTTACTAATTTTCTTCATAGCATCAGAGAATGCTATTACAAAGGCCTTGAAGAATCTGTTAGAGATTATTTTGCTTGAATTCCATAATGGAAGTCCATAATTTGGCAAACAGTATGATTTGAATAAAAAATGTAATGTGTTCTTATTGACATTTCCAAATTTCCTAAAAACAGAATTAAAACTGGCATAAAAAGAATTAAGTCTTAATTCAACATCACTTTCATCATGTAGACTCTGGTGAATTACATGTCCAAGATATTTGTACGAGTCTACTACCTCATATTTCTCAATAAACTTTGGTCTTTTTCTTTTATGACTGCACAAAATAATACATTTTGTTTTATCCTGATTCACTGTCAACTTCAAATCTCCAATTCTTTCCTCAAAAGCATTACAGAGTTCCACTAGATTGTTTTCATTATTAGCAAGAATTGCAACATCATCTGCATAGGCTAAAATATTTAGTCTGTAAGGTCCTAACTGACATCCCTTTTCAACTTGGCCAAACTCCTTTAGAATATTATCCATATATAATTTAAACAACATTGGTGAACGTATTCCCCCTTGTCTTACACCAGTTGGTATTCTTTGATATTCTCCCTTTTTACCTTGCCAAACAATCCTACCATATTGATTACACAAGTAGTTCATTAGTAATAATACAATGTCAGGAGGTAGACCTTTCTTCAATAAAATATTTCCTAATTTGATATGATCCACTCTATCAAATGCTTTAGATAAGTCCATAAAACATAAGTGCGCACTGCCCCTATTTTTCATATACATGTTATCAGTTTCTTTAAGCACTAAACATGTATCAGAAGTGGACATAGTCTTTGTAAAACCAAACTGTTTAAAATCCATAAAAAGTTTTTCATCTAAAATATCCAATAAATGAAGTTCTAAAATCTTCAACAATGAAGAAGACACCGTAACTGGCCTGTAGTTATTAGAATCTGAACAATTACCTTTATTGTTTTTTATTATTGGTGTAATATCACCCTTTAACATGTGTACTGCAATATAGCAATGTGAATAGCAGGCATTTAAGAAACATGACAACATATACAACAACATCTGAACCCTGTTTCAAAAGCATTGAATGAAATCCATCATGACCATCTCCCTTATTCATATTGCTGATAATATCTCTAAGCCTTTCAATAGATAAGACTGGATTAAATTTTCTTGCTTTTCCCCACACTATTTTTAAGCATCTTATGAATTCTGTCTCCTCCTCATCATTTCATTCATCATATTTAGGAATAAATTTCTTTTCAAAAATCTGAATCACATCAGAAGTTTTACATTCACCATCAATAACCTTTGAAGATTTTATTTTATTTGTCTGGGATTTTACTTCTTTCCAAAATTGGATAATATTTTTGTTTTTCAATTTTTCCTGTATTGACTAAAATATTTCTGACTTCTTATTATTTCTACATTGCCTTAATGCATCTTTGAACACCTTCCTGCTGTGTACCATCACATCATATTCATTAGAATACTTTGGTTTACCTTTCTTCAACCACTGCTTATAATTTTCCCTAAATTCAGCATACAATGGTTTTACAGTTCTGTTCCAGCCAGGTATTACTGTGTATTTGCATTTCTTAACATTAAGGCTTCCAAATTCTTCACAGCACAGGTCCATCGCATTAACTAATGCTTGGTAAATTTCATCCAATTCATTTCTGTGAACAGGTGACTGACATCCAACCTCATGACATGAAATAGACTCATGCCTTAAATAAGGTTTCACATATCTCAGTACAATATCCTCCATGTATTTCATATCCTCATGTGACACTTTATCCCACATGATTCTTTTTCCAGATTGCTCTGTCTCATTAATAATATTATCAACAATATAGTTACTAAAGTCAAATGTAACACTGGTAGCCAAAGGTAAATGGTCTGAGCCAACCCTATCATACAATACATTACAGCTATTTATTCTAACAGAGTCAGATGAATCACATATAATATGGTCCAACCATTTGGTATATGAGCCACAGTAAGGTATGTAGGTAAATGTGCTATCATCCAGTTGATCTACATCTAAGCAGTGTAAACTATTTCTTTTCCTAAAATTTACAACATTGTTCCATGCCCTCCCTATGTATGGGTCAGCATTAAAATCACCAATAAAAAACACATTGAATTAAATCTATAATTAGTTACATTAAATCATTAGTTACATTAAATCTATAATTAGTTAAAATATCCTCAAGATCTTCAAGCCTTTCCATGTATGCATGCAAAGATTCATTCTCCCACGAAACACTTCTAATATAAACATTAACAATCATAATATCCCTACCGTTACAAGATAACTGTAATACAATATAATTTTCCTCTATAGCCAAAACTTTTATGGGCATATGTTTCCTTCAAATACACGCAAGACCTCCTTGACACCTACCAGAAGCAGAGAGTAAACATTTTTCAGAATATATTGCTGGAGATCCAACACATTCATAACACTCATCAATATAGTTAATATCCCCCATCTTATCCTCAGTAACATAGGTATCTTGTAGGAATATTAAATCATATTTGTCTAAACAGAGATGTCTACCTATGTCAATATTTTTTTTCTTAATGAACAGCAATTATAAGTAGTGAAACTTAGCTCCATGATTTTTTTCATTTATTATAAAATTTATCAAGGATCAAGTCTTCAGGCCACAAATCAGCTTTAAAAAGCTTTAAAGTAGTAGCAGTAGCATCAACAGCATCATCAGCACTAGTAGTAGTAGAAGTAGTGATAGCAGTAGTAGTAGTAGAAGTACTGATAGCAGTAGTACTAATAGTAGTAGTAGTAGTAGTAGTAGTAGTAGTAGTAGTAGTAGTAGTAGTAGTAGTAGTAGTAGTAGTAGCAGTTGTGGTAGTAGTAGTAGTAGTAGTAGTAGTAGTAGTAGTAGTAGTAGTAGTAGTAGTAGTAGAAGTAGTAGTAGCAGTAGTAGTAGTTGCAGCAGCAGCAGCAGCAGCAGCAGCAGCAGCAGCAGCAGGAGCATGAGCAGCAGAAGCAGCAGCAGCAGTAGTAGTAATATTAGTAGTAGTAGTAGTAGTAGTAATGGTAGTAGTAGTAGTAGTAGTAGTAGTAGTAGTAGTAGTAGTAGTAGCAGCATCAGCAGCATCAGCAGCAGTAGCAGTAGTAGAAGTAGTGGTAGTAGTAGTAGTAGTAATAGTAGTAGAAGTAGTAGTAGTAGTAGTAGTAGTAGTAATAGTAGTAGTAGTAGTAGTAGTGATTGCAGCAGCAGTACTTCTCCCTTCCACCATATCAGTGTATGTGTGAGGGTGGGAAGGGGGGGGGTTGAAATCACTCCTCACCAACTGCAGATTCTACACATTCCTCCTGCATGTTACTTAGTAGCTCAGGAAGAGATAGTTACGGGAGGGACTTCTTCGTATAAAGTAGTGGAGGGTGCTGTGCGTCAGTCGGGTATCTGCGCCACGTCCCGTTAAACAAATAAAGGGAGAGTGAAAAGACAGAGCGAAATTACTGTACCACCAATGCTGCTCCTTTACCTGTGTGAGCCAGAGACAGAGAGAGAACCAATGGATATCCACACGATACAGTGCTGACGTAAATTGTGTTTTAGACATCAACGCTAACACTTTTGATAGCTCACATGAATATCACTGTTGGTCACTGTCACCTAGTTCGAAGCAAAATTAACTTTGCTTGCTAATTAATGCATCGCTACAATAAATGACTGCTAAATAAGTGAAGGCAAACAAACTTAGTATCAAAAAATCAATAATGGGGTGGAAAGGGCATACACCCGCTATAAAAAATAAAAATAAATAGATAGATAAATAATAAGTAAATAAATTTGTTTAATTTGTAATGGAAAATCGTTGTTTAGGTAATGAGTGTTGTTCGCAATGCAAACAGAATCAATGACAAAATTTATGTTTTTGTAATGAATGAAAATTTTAGCGTGGTGTTATTACTCATTTCGTAATTCAAGAACATTGTGACTCAGTTTCGTATAATTCAAATAAAACGAATATTTTATATTATGAATAAGGACTCGAAGTAAAATAACAACACAAATGATATAAATGACAACAAAATAAATAACATCAAATTCGTTCTTGAGTGAAAAGCGAAAACTTGGCAATACATTATATTCCTCTCCAGGCAATCCGTACTCCTGCGAGCAGTTCAATGAATTACTCCTCTTCTACTATCTTCTACGAAGCTCAAGATGTGTTTGATTAATTACACACTAATTTTATTCCTCTTTTTACGTTGCATATAATTTTCATTTCTCTTTTCCTCTGCAAATAATTACTTCAATGTAAAACTAATGGTAATTAAAAAAAAACAAAAAGTGAACCTGATACTGTTCATGGAACAGTGTGAGAAATGAATAATGACCTTTCTTTTTCTTTTTTTTTGTTACAGGGAGATTGTTGAGATAGACAGATAGATAGATAGATAGATAGATAGATAGATAGATAGATAGATAGATAGATAGATAGAGAAAAAGAGAGAGAGAGAGAGAGAGAGAGAGAGAGAGAGAGAGAGAGAGAGAGAGAGAGAGAGAGAGAGAGAACTAACCAAACTAAAACCAAACTAAACAAATAAACGTAACCTTTGTGGTGTAGGATATGTGGACACCACGGGTGGTGGTCAGTGTGGCGTGCTGCGGTGGTGTTCAGGGGCAGCATCCTCAGAACCACTCCAGGTACACGAGGTACATGAGTAAAAGGAAGCTCATGACCTGTGCACACCGGAGCAGGCTGTCCACCAGGCAGGGCCCACACAGGCCGCCCCGACTCCCGCCCTTGCCACGCTGCTTGGAGGGGGACGAAATGGAAGGCTGCTGGACAACGCCCTCCCCTCCCTCCAACAAAGACCTCCCAAGGGGCTTTGCCCTCCTGTGACGGAGCTGAGCCTGGGGGGCGGCCCACCTCTCGCCATCCCCGAGATCACGGTGGATGACCTCAGGAGACAGGCTGGCCACGTTTTCGCCAGCCTGAGGACCATCTACCCTCTCTTGCCTGGGCTGGACCTGGGGGCCGGTCCACCTCTGGCCATCCCCGAGGTCACGATGGACGACCTCAGGGGTCAGGCTGGTCATGGATCCACCAACCTGAAGGGTAGGGATCCATTCCCGCCATGGCTGAGCCTGGGGAAGGGTCCACTCCTGGCCATCCACAAGGTCTTTCACCGTGACCTTGGGGGTTAGGTCACGGTAGGTGACCTCTGGGATCAGGATGGGTGTGGTCTGGCTGGGCTTTGTATGCTCAGCATATGGTGGCAGGCTGATCTTCATTTCACCAGCCTGGGAGGGTAGGCTGGTGTTTGTCTCGCCAGCCTGGGGGCGTAGGCTGGCGTGTTGCCTGCCAGCTGTTGGCTCTTCCAGGAGTCTCCTGCTGTGATAGGCGGAGACTGTGGCACCCTCAGCCTTGAGGCTGAAGAAGAGCGAGGAGCGGCAGCCTAAAGTGTTTGCCTTGAGACCCGCCAGCAGGTCAGCCAGCGGGATCTCGCGGCGGGCCACAAGGGACTCTCCCGCCAGGAAGTCCACCCTGACGGGCGTGGCGCCGTCCTTCTTGGCGACCCTGCCAATGGGCACCAAGACTCTGCGGACAGACCTGTGTTGGCCTGGCCCGTCCCCTGCGCTGGGGAAGATGAAGGTCCCCAGCAGGCGCCGGCCTCCCTTCCCTCCTCTGCGGGGCAGACAGAGGGTGAGGCGGTCGACACCGCCACACTGGCCCACCACCTCCAGGTGCCCACACACTTTCAAAGAGCTGCAGGTACAACCCATTGATTTGTCTTCAGGTTATACCTCCGTTCCCTTGATTATAGTGTTCTTACGGTGTGGGCGGTAGTAGTCGCTGATATTTAAGATGAAAACATGAAGGGAATTAACTACACACCTACCCGCCAGTCTTAACTCCAAGCTACGGATCCAAGCAATGACAGCGTACCAATCATAGATCTGCTCGCCACGAGACTGTGTGTGTGTGTGTGTGTGTGTGTGTGTGTGGGTGTGTGTGTGTATGGGTGTGTGTGTGTGTGTGTGTGTGTGTAGAGGATTGTTGCATAAGAAGAGGAGCAATTCATTGAACTGTTCGCCGGAGTACAGATTGGCTGGAGGGGAATATAATGTATTGCCAAGTTTGTGCATATCGCTCAGGAGCGATTTGAATGTTTTTTTTGTTGTTGTTGTCATTCATATTATTTATGTTATTATTTCGCTTCGACCGCTTATTCATAATACAAACTATTGGTTTCATTTGAATTATATGAAATTGAGTCACAATGTGCTTGAATTACTAAATAAGAAAGAACACCATGCAATAATTTTTATTCATTACAAAAACATACGTTTTAACTTTTATTCTTTCTGCAGTACGAACAAAACTCATTACCTAACTCACAATTTTTCATTACAAAATAAACACCAGCCCGTGTGGCGCGGATTTGATTCCATGCACAAAGTAATCTTAAATCATTCATATCGATAGACGTTAATTAATTTTTTGGATTTTGGCTTTTACTTGAATACCGACACTTGCAGTACTTGTGTGTACCTACCGCCCGGAGGATGCACCGCCACACCAACACACCCAAAGCCATCATGAATTGGGTTCTATGATATTCTTTCGGGAAATTCTTTATCTTTTCTTTGTTTTTGCATTTGTCTGTGGCTCTTTACTTATTTATTGGTCTTTATAAAAAATGTAACCTTAGTTAACAACAGTGAATTACTACTGTTATTACTACAACAACAACAACAACAACAACAACAACAACAACACCAACAGCAACTACTACTACTACTACTACTACTACTACTACTACTACTACTACTACTACTACTACTACTATTACTACTATTACTACTACTACTACTTCTTCTACTAGCTACTACTACTACCCCATTCACATTGTCACTACAGACCGCTATTCACTCTACCAAACGGTAATATTACAAATACACATACGAGAAACTAAAGTTAATAATATACGTTATGCTCAGAAGTACATAGGCACAAAGATGGTTCATTCATCACTAACTCATTCATAAGAAACAGTGTCGTGTGTTGTAACACCATTGAAAGCGAGTGATAAAACTATGTTGACGTGATCGTTTGAACCTGCAAGACTATTAAACGTAATTTATTTCATACAGATAAATCGATATTTCAATACACTGTTGTCGGTAGTGATGGAATGTTTTGCGTGACAAGTAGTAGTAGTAGTAGTAGTAGTAGCAGCAGCAGCCACAGTAGCAGCAGCAGCAGCTATAGCAGTAGTAGTAGTAGTAGTAGTAGTAGTAGTAGTAGTAGTTGTAGTAGTAGTAGTAGTAGCAGCAGTAGTAGTACTAGTAGTAGCAGCAGCAGCGGCAGCAGCAGCGGGAGCAGCAGCAGCAGCAGCAGTTGTAGTAGTAGTCGTAATAGTAATTTGTTGTAGTAGTAGTAGTAGTAGTAGTAGTAGTAGTAGTAGTAGTAGTAGTAGTAGTAGCAGCAGCAGTAGCATCAGCAGCATGAGCAGCAGTTGTAGTAGTATAAGTATTGGTATAAGCAGTAGTAGTAGTAGTAGTAGTAGTAGTAGTAGTAGTAGTAGTAGTAGTAGTAGTAGTAGTAATGGTAGTAGTAATAGTAGTAGTAGTTCAATTCAATTCAAATTCTTTATTTCGTACCAACAACGTACATAAGATTAGTACGTAAGTTAATTACAATGATCGATACAATTTTAAAAACAACACATAATACGCATTAAAATTATTCACAATTACTGATTAAGATAAGAGAATGCAAAGATAATATTGTATAAGATTAAAAATATCATTAAAAAATTCTAAACAATAGAAAAAATGCAGTAGTAGTAGTAGTAGTAGTAGTAGTAGTAGTAGTAGTAGTAGTAGTAGTAGTACTAGTAGTAGTAGTAGTAGTAGTAGTAGTGGTAGTAGTAGTAATGGTTATTCACAATTACTGATTAAGATAAGAGAATGCAAAGATAATATTGTATAAAACTAAAAATATCATTAAAAAATTCTAAACAATAGAAAAAATGCAAGCATTCAATTCCAAATATATATCTTTATCCTTAAAGTCACCTTAATTAAGTACCCGTCCATGACTCATGATTTTGTACCCAAGAGAGGCGTGCCATCAATATGTCCAATTCACATTCATCAAAATTTATACTGCACATTTTCAATACAAGATTCCTAAGACTGTTGTAATGGTATCCTCTAAAAACACATGACGGTCCAATCTTTAAAATCATATTTCTCCTGTTAAAAAGAGATTTAAAATATCTGCATTATACAAATATAAAATAATGATTAAATTAAAGAATGTGAAGGTCTTTTGCCAAATTATGACTACTGGTGTGCCGAGGTACTTTACTAATTTTCTTCATAGCATCAGAGAATGCTATTACAAAGGCCTTGAAGAATCTGTTAGAGATTATTTTGCTTGAATTCCATAATGGAAGTCCATAATTTGGCAAACAGTATGATTTGAATAAAAATGGTAATGTGTTCTTATTGACATTTCCAAATTTCCTAAAAACAGAATTAAAACTGGCATAAAAAGAATTAAGTCTTAATTCAACATCACTTTCATCATGTAGACTCTGGTTAATTACATGTCCAAGATATTTGTACGAGTCTACTACCTCATATTTATCAATAAACTTTGGTCTTTTTCTTTTATGACTACAAAAAATCATACATTTAGTTTTATCCTGATTCACTGTTAACTTCAAATCTCCAATTCTTTCCTCAAAAGCATTACAGAGTTCCACTAGATTGTTTTCATTATTAGCAAGAATTGCAACATCATCTGTATAGGCTAAAATATATAGTCTTTAAGGTCCTAACTGACATCCCTTTTCAACTTGGCCAAAATCCTTTAGAATATTATCATATATAATTTAAACAACATTGGTGAAAGTATTTCCACTCGTCCTACACCAGTTGGCATTCTTTGATATTCTCCCTTTTTACCTTGCATACCATATTGATTACACAAGTAGTTCATTAGTAATAATACAGTGTCAGGAGGTAGACCTTTCTTCAATAAAATATTTCCTAATTTGATATGATCCACTCTATCAAATGCTTTAGATAAGTCCATAAAACATAAGTGCGCACTGCCCCTATTTTTCATATACATGTTATCAGTTTCTTTAAGCACTAAACATGTATCAGAAGTGGACATAGTCTTTGTAAAACCAAACTGTTTAAAATCCATAAAAAGTTTTTCATCTAAAATATCCAATAAATGAAGTTCTAAAATCTTCAACAATGAAGAAGACACCGTAACTGGCCTGTAGTTATTAGAATCTGAACAATTACCTTTATTGTTTTTTATTATTGGTGTAATATCACCCTTTAACATGTGTACTGGAATATAGCAATGTGAATAGCAGGCATTTAAGAAACATGACAACATATACAACAACTCATCTGAACCCTGTTTCAAAAGCATTGAATGAAATCCATCATGACCATCTCCCTTATTCATATTGCTGATAATATCTCTAAGCCTTTCAATAGATAAGACTGGATTAAATTTTCTTGCTTTTCCCCACACTATTTTTAAGCATCTTATGAATTTTGTCTCCTCCTCATCATTTCCTTCATCATATTTAGGAATAAATTTCTTTTCAAAAATCTGAATCACATCAGAAGTTTTACATTCACCATCAATAACCTTTGAAGATTTTATTTTATTTGTCTGGGATTTTACTTCTTTCCAAAATTGGATCATATTTTTGTTTTTCAATTTTTCCTGTATTGACTAAAATATTTCTGACTTCTTATTATTTCTACATTGCCTTAATGCATCTTTGAACACCTTCCTGCTGTGTACCATCACATCATATTCATTAGAATACTTTGGTTTACCTTTCTTCAACCACTGCTTATAATTTTCCCTAAATTCAGAATACAATGGTTTTACAGTTCTGTTCCAGCCAGGTATTACTGTGTATTTGCATTTCTTAACATTAAGGCTTCCAAATTCTTCACAGCACAGGTCCATCGCATTAACTAATGCTTGGTAAATTTCATCCAATTCATTTCTGTGAACAGGTGACTGACATCCAACCTCATGACATGAAATAGACTCATGCCTTAAATAAGGTTTCACATATCTCAGTACAATATCCTCCATGTATTTCATATCCTCATGTGACACTTTATCCCACATGATTCTTTGTCCAGATTGCTCTGTCTCATTAATAATATTATCAACAATATAGTTACTAAAGTCAAATGTAACACTGGTAGCCAAAGGTAAATGGTCTGAGCCAACCCTATCATACAATACACTACAACTATTTATTCTAACAGCGTCAGATGAATCACATATAATATGGTCCAACCATTTGGTATATGAGCCACAGTAAGGTATGTAGGTAAATGTGCTATCATCCAGTTGATCTACATCTAAGCAGTGTAAACTATTTCTTTTCCTAAAATTTACAACATTGTTCCATGCCCTCCCTATGTATGGGTCAGCATTAAAATCACCAATAAAAAACACATTGAATTAAATCTATAATTAGTTACATTAAATCATTAGTTACATTAAATCTATAATTAGTTAAAATATCCTCAAGATCTTCAAGCCTTTCCATGTATGCATGCAAAGATTCATTCTCCCACGAAACACTTCTAATATAAACATTAACAATCATAATATCCCTACCGTTACAAGATAACTGTAATACAATATAATTTTCCTCTATAGCCAAAACTTTTATGGGCATATGTTTCCTCCAAATACACGCAAGACCTCCTTGACACCTACCAGAAGCAGAGAGTAAACATTTTTCAGAATATATTGCTGGAGATCCAACACATTCATAACACTCATCAATATAGTTAATATCCCCCATCTTATCCTCAGTAACATAGGTATCTTGTAGGAATATTAAATCATATTTGTCTAAACAGAGATGTCTACCTATGTCAATATTTTTTTTCTTAATGAACAGCAATTATAAGTAGTGAAACTTAGCTCCATGATTTTTTTCATTTATTATAAAATTTATCAAGGATCAAGTCTTCAGGCCACAAATCAGCTTTAAAAAGCTTTAAAGTAGTAGCAGTAGCATCAACAGCATCATCAGCACTAGTAGTAGTAGAAGTAGTGATAGCAGTAGTAGTAGTAGAAGTACTGATAGCAGTAGTACTAATAGTAGTAGTAGTAGTAGTAGTAGTAGTAGTAGTAGTAGTAGTAGTAGTAGTAGTAGTAGTAGCCGTTGTGGTAGTAGTAGTAGTAGTAGTAGTAGTAGTAGTAGTAGTAGTAGTAGTAGTAGTAGTAGAAGTAGTAGTAGCAGTAGTAGTAGTTGCAGCAGCAGCAGCAGCAGCAGCAGCAGCAGCAGCAGCAGGAGCATGAGCAGCAGAAGCAGCAGCAGCAGTAGTAGTAATATTAGTAGTAGTAGTAGTAGTAGTAATGGTAGTAGTAGTAGTAGTAGTAGTAGTAGTAGTAGTAGTAGTAGTAGCAGCATCAGCAGCATCAGCAGCAGTAGCAGTAGTAGAAGTAGTGGTAGTAGTAGTAGTAGTAATAGTAGTAGAAGTAGTAGTAGTAGTAGTAGTAGTAGTAATAGTAGTAGTAGTAGTAGTAGTGATTGCAGCAGCAGTACTTCTCCCTTCCACCATATCAGTGTATGTGTGAGGGTGGGAAGGGGGGGGGTTGAAATCACTCCTCACCAACTGCAGATTCTACACATTCCTCCTGCATGTTACTTAGTAGCTCAGGAAGAGATAGTTACGGGAGGGACTTCTTCGTATAAAGTAGTGGAGGGTGCTGTGCGTCAGTCGGGTATCTGCGCCACGTCCCGTTAAACAAATAAAGGGAGAGTGAAAAGACAGAGCGAAATTACTGTACCACCAATGCTGCTCCTTTACCTGTGTGAGCCAGAGACAGAGAGAGAACCAATGGATATCCACACGATACAGTGCTGACGTAAATTGTGTTTTAGACATCAACGCTAACACTTTTGATAGCTCACATGAATATCACTGTTGGTCACTGTCACCTAGTTCGAAGCAAAATTAACTTTGCTTGCTAATTAATGCATCGCTACAATAAATGACTGCTAAATAAGTGAAGGCAAACAAACTTAGTATCAAAAAATCAATAATGGGGTGGAAAGGGCATACACCCGCTATAAAAAATAAAAATAAATAGATAGATAAATAATAAGTAAATAAATTTGTTTAATTTGTAATGGAAAATCGTTGTTTAGGTAATGAGTGTTGTTCGCAATGCAAACAGAATCAATGACAAAATTTATGTTTTTGTAATGAATGAAAATTTTAGCGTGGTGTTATTACTCATTTCGTAATTCAAGAACATTGTGACTCAGTTTCGTATAATTCAAATAAAACGAATATTTTATATTATGAATAAGGACTCGAAGTAAAATAACAACACAAATGATATAAATGACAACAAAATAAATAACATCAAATTCGTTCTTGAGTGAAAAGCGAAAACTTGGCAATACATTATATTCCTCTCCAGGCAATCCGTACTCCTGCGAGCAGTTCAATGAATTACTCCTCTTCTACTATCTTCTACGAAGCTCAAGATGTGTTTGATTAATTACACACTAATTTTATTCCTCTTTTTACGTTGCATATAATTTTCATTTCTCTTTTCCTCTGCAAATAATTACTTCAATGTAAAACTAATGGTAATTAAAAAAAAACAAAAAGTGAACCTGATACTGTTCATGGAACAGTGTGAGAAATGAATAATGACCTTTCTTTTTCTTTTTTTTTGTTACAGGGAGATTGTTGAGATAGACAGATAGATAGATAGATAGATAGATAGATAGATAGATAGATAGATAGATAGATAGATAGAGAAAAAGAGAGAGAGAGAGAGAGAGAGAGAGAGAGAGAGAGAGAGAGAGAGAGAGAGAGAGAGAGAGAGAGAGAGAGAGAGAGAGAACTAACCAAACTAAACAAATAAACGTAACCTTTGTGGTGTAGGATATGTGGACACCACGGGTGGTGGTCAGTGTGGCGTGCTGCGGTGGTGTTCAGGGGCAGCATCCTCAGAACCACTCCAGGTACACGAGGTACATGAGTAAAAGGAAGCTCATGACCTGTGCA
>JAHFWG010000078.1:113657-141066 GCA_020233015.1 Callinectes sapidus | reverse complement strand
AGAGAGAGAGAGAGAGAGAGAGAGAGAGAGAGAGAGAGAGAGAGAGAGAGAGAGAGAGAGAGAGAGAGAGAGCATCTAAGAATTTTCGATGTCATAATTATACCAAAGTGGCCAATGATTTTTTGCTTCATATCGCGGGCGGTGTCTTTTTACCATTAAGTACACAAACCCCTTGTTTCTATTTAGTACAGGTGAGTGGTGTGAAGTGGTGGTGGTGGTGGTGAGGTACTGGTGAATGATGTCAGGTAGTGAAGCGGTGTGAGGTGGTGGTGAGTGTTGTAAGGTGGTGATGGTGAGATACTGGTAAGTGAGGTGATGAGGTGTTGGTGAATGATGTGGTGTAGTGGTGGTGAGTGAGGTGGTGAGGTAGGTAGTGAGGCACTGGTGGGATCGCTTCTCTTTGCTGAGGAACAACACTTGAGCGTCATTATTCTTCGCGTCCCGGATCATATTTTCATCCTCTGAGCTACAAAGGGTGATAGTGAACTTTATAATGATGATGAGGGATTAGGAGAAAGACGAGGAGGATGGGGAAAGTTTTGGGAGCGTCGAGGAGGATCGGGAGGAGGAGATGCGTAGCAGAAAAAGAAGAGTACCTAGACAGAAGGATCTGAAGATGGCTTTCACGGATGTGCAGGCTACAGGCCATTAAAGCCTCATTATCCCCCTCCTAAGCGGCCTGCGCCTCGTGTACTTCCTTCACCGCCTGCTTGTTTGATAGCGTCCATCTCCTCCCTCGCACTGTGGGGACGGGGGTTGGGGTGGCGGTGGGGGGGGAGTACCTGAACAGTTAAGCATCTCGGAGGAATATTATCATTGTGAATAGCTAACCTGACGAGATTGCAAAATAATTCAACTAAGCATTATCACAGAATTTCGGTCACTCTATTTCCATCAATCACCACACCTGGACATTCGAAGTTAATTACTGACATGGTGCAAAAATCAGACCAAGCTGAGAGAGAGAGAGAGAGAGAGAGAGAGAGAGAGAGAGAGAGAGAGAGAGAGAGAGAGAGAGAGAGAGAGGTACTGCCATCTATATTCATACCACTGACAGCATGAATGACTGACTGCAAAACTAGTTAGGAATAGAAATCTAGCCAAATGCCTCTGCGCAGCAAATTACATGAACAGTTACCGTTTAACCATTTATGTTTTCTTTGTCGTATTGATGTTATGAAGGAAAATGTTTGATTTATTTGGTACTTCTGAACACAATGTAAATCAACTTTTTTAGTACTGGGACGCATTTTCATAAACATTTCTATATCATTTGTCGATCTTTTACAACTTCAGAAACTCATATAGAATTTTTTTTGTGTATGGTGGGGAAGCTAGCCGAAGGCAACAAAAATTATGAAAATAAAGAGTTCACTAATTACCAGTCCCCTGATAGGTCAGCAGTGTTGGCCGAAAGTCAGGGACAAAAGTCTTGAAACCTCCCTCTTAAATTGCGTTAAGTCAAAGGAAATTGCAAATACAGAGGCAGGCAGGGAGTTTATCAGGGATGAATGATCGGGAATACTTATTAACTCTTGCATTAGAGAGTTGGACAGAATAAGAGGGAGAGGAAGAAAACCACCTTGTGCAGCGAGGCCGCAGGAGAGGCATGTAGTTAGCAAGATTAATAGAGCAGTTAGCATGAAAATAGCAATAAAAGGTAGCAAGAGATACAACATTCCGATGAAGAGAGAGCAGCTGAAGACAGTCAGTCAGAGGAGAGTTGATGAGACGAAAAGCTTTTGATTCCACCCAATTTCACCTAATAGGGATGTGTGAGTGGAACCCCATGAATGTGCAAATTACTCCTTACATGGACGAACAAGGCCCTTGTACAGAGTAAACAGTTGAGATGAGAAAAAAAAACTGCCAGGGACGCTTCAGAACACTTAACTTCATGAAAGTTGTTTTAGGGGGATATTTGACATGAAGTTTCCTGTTTAGATTATGAGTAAAGGAAAGAACGAGGATATTCATTGTAGCAGAGGGGAAAAGCTAGGTGTTATTAAAAGAGAGGCAATAGTTGTTAGGAAAGTTGTGTCAAGTTGATAAATGGAAAAACTGAGATTTTGAGGCAATGAACAGTACTGAGTTTTCTGAGCCCCAATTAGAAATCTTAGTTAGGCGTTCTGTGGCATACCTGCGTAAACTGATAACTTTATAAAGGGTTGGTCGTCTCTGAAAAGATGTCATATCATGAGCGTAGGAATAGATAAGACAAGAAGTTTGGTTTAGAAAATAATTAAGGAAAAGTAGAAAGTGGGTGACAGGACAGAACACTAAGGAACATCACTAATAATAGATTTAGGAAAAATAACAGTGGCTGTCTACCACAACATCAATAGAACGGTCGGGGAGGAAACTTGAGATAAAGTTGCAGAGAGAAGGATATAAACCGTATGAGGGCAGTCTTGAGATCATAGCTTTGTGCCACACTCTATCAAAACCTTTTGATATATCCAAGACAACAACAAAATTTTCACTAAAAACTCTAAACGAGAATTATCAAAATTCATTGAGAAAAGTCAGAAGATCACCAATAGAGCGACCTTGACGGAAGCCCTACTGGCTATCAGATATTGGATTTTGAAGTGACAGATGTTTGAGAATCTTCCTATTGAGGATAAATTTAAAAACTTAAGAGAAGTAGGAGATAAAAGCTATAGGGTAGTAGTTTGAGGGGTTAGAACAGTTGCCCTTTTTAAGAACAGGCTGAATATAGACAAACTTCTAGCAAGAAAGAAAGGTAAAAGTCAATAGACAGAGTTGAAAGAGTTTGGCCAAGCTAGATGCAAGCACAGAAGCACAGTTTTTGAGAACAATAAGTGGGACCCCATCAGGTCCATAAGCCTTTCAAGAATTTAGGCCAGCTCCAAAAATTTTGGCCAGCTAGGGCATGGAAAACATCACTGCTGAGAATTTTAACCAAAGGCATGAAATTGTCAGAATGAGGAAGTGAGGGAGTAACAAGCCAAGAATCATCCAAGGTAGAGTTATTAGTAAGGCTCTGAGAGAAGAGTTCAGCTTTCAAGACAGATGTAATAACAGTAGTGCCATCAGGATGAAATAAATGAGGGAAAGAGGAAGAAGTAAAGTTATTAGAGATGTTTTGGCCCAAATGCCAGAAATCTCGACGGGAGTTGGAATTTGAAAGTTCCTGGCATTTTCTGTTAATGAATGTGTTTGGCACGTTGTAGAACAGATTTGGCATGATTCCTGACAGAAATATAAAGCGCATGAGATTCAGGTGATGGAAGGCTTAAGTACCTTTTGTGTGCAACCTCTCTATCATGTTGATCATGAGAAGAGGCTGGGTTTAACCAAAAATTGGTAGATTCAGGTTGAGAGAAAGTAAGGAATGTACGCCTCCGTGCCAGTCACCTCTGTTATGCGCTCATCACACAGAGATGGGTTTCTGACACAGAAACAATAATCATTCCAGGGAAAAATCAGCATAATACCTTCCCAGGTCCCCCAATTGGCAGAAACAAAACGCCAGGGACGTTTCTGCTTCGGGGGTCCTGTGAAGAGATTGGAGAAATGGGACAATGTTTAAATAGCACAGACCCTGGCCATTATCCTTCTGATCCCCCATAGACCCTTCCTAATATCAATAAAATCATTTAATCACTCCCAAAGCTTGTAGTAAAAAATTGTACCGAAGAAGGTAATACGAGTAAGGATAATGAGGGAAGAGAGCCAATTAACGCTTCATAACATAACAGATGTTATGAAGAAATATATTACATGAATTGTTTGAAGGCTGGGGCACGTATAAGTATGCAAGGTGAACCGTTGTTTTGCATAATGAACACAAGATTAATAAACATCAGACATATAAAGATAACTGCACAAAGCTATAAAGATTACACGTAGCAGTTACCTGTAAGAAACTTATCTCTTTATTTCCATCCATCATCACAATCTATAATATTGTCTAATCTTTTTAAGCTATCTTGTCACTCAAGACTAACAATCTGATTCTCTATGATACTTTTAAATTTATTTTCCAAATTATTTAATGAGCAATTCATTCCTAACTTTTAATACCCATCTTTATTATTTGAATCATAGAAGTAAAATAGAGAACTTGGCATGACGTCACAGGAGTGAAGCCGACGTGCTATTGGTTCGCCCCTAACCCGCCGCATTTAAAACACTAACAGCCACACTTAGAAAGTACATAAAAACGTCCGGTTTCCAATATTTTTCTTCTATCGTATGTCCACATTTCAAGGCCATCTACCAGTATGTGACCTTGAAAGAATCTTAATAGCTGTGACATGTCGCTCTATAAAGATTTAAATGGTAAATAATACATATAATTAAGATTATGCAGTGTTTTCAGCTTTGGTTGATATGTATGGGAGGTAGGAAGCTGTCTTCGGGGTGAATAAATGGCTGTTATATATGGTTGCTATTCATCTTTAACAGTCCAGTCTCACTTCAAACTTTTACTACCTCCTCATTCAAACATGTAACATTTCTTCAACTCCATTACTCTCTTTCAACATTTACAATTCTCTTTGACCATTTATTTGTGAAATGAACGGATTCGTTACACTGTTGCCTTGGCCTTGTAATGTTTTGAACCCCTGCTTGCCGCTCCCAGACTGTTCATGGCAGACAAACTTGTATCTGACAGGTGACAAAGGTGGGGTGTAATTAAGAAACTCATCATGGAGGCCAGACTGGCTGTTGCTGCATCACAAGGCTGCCAGCGAGTCCGGAAAAAGAGTAATTACTACTTTAACGACATGCGCGATTTTGTGCCCAACATACTAATTATATTATACGTATGTGGTGAAGTTTTGTGATGTCATAAGGAAATATTCTTTTCAAGCGAAAGATTATCAAAATCAAACCGATGATGCCATTAACATTTTTTTCCCATACACTAAAGTTCTTTTGATAGAATTTTACTTCAAATCGCATAATGAAGTTGATCATAAGGAGTCTAGCAGGGTCTTACAAATCTACTGCTATTTATTGTCCCTTTAAGATTTTTCTTGTTTGATCATTTATATATTTAGACGAGAGAGAGAGAGAGAGAAGAGAGAGAGAGAGAGAGAGAGAGAGAGAGAGAGAGAGAGAGAGAGAGAGAGAGAGAGAGAGATACACAGACAAAGACAGACAGAGAGACAGAGAGATGGACAGACGCTCTCACCAAACAAATACAAAGTCAAGATCCTGTTTTTAAGAGAACATTTTACCACATTAAGCTTCGTAAGTTTTTGCCATTGACTAAGGTGCCTAATATTTTTGCTTGATACACGCCTAACGGTTCGTCAGGGTGCACTGGGGTGAGGGGTGAGGGGGAGGGAGAAGGAGACAAGGCGAGGCGAGTGAGTGCCGGGTTACCCTCCAATGTGAGCCCCTATCACTGACACACACACTGAGTAACAACGACACAATCATTTTTACCTACCCACCCAAAGTATTCTGCAAACGCGTCTCTGATAGATACACCGGGAATATGTGCGTACGTGTGTTTGTTTGTGTGTGTTTATATATGTGTGTGTGAGTGTGTGGCTGCGGGTTTTCTCTCTCTCTCTCTCTCTCTCTCTCTCTCTCTCTCTCTCTCTCTCTCTCTCTCTCTCTCTCTCTCTCGTGTGTCGTTTAATTTAATAGTCTTGCAACAAATTCCACAATGGTGTAAATGTGTGCAGAGTTATTTGATAGTGAGTTTCCTTCCTTTTTATATTGCAGTCACTCGCTGAAATTGATGTAGTGATGGTGGTGGTAGTAGTGATGGTTGTGGTTGTAGTAGTGGTGGTGGTGGTGGTAGTGGTAGTAGTAGTAGTAGTAGTAGTAGTAGTAGTAGTAGTAGTAGTAGTAGCAGTAGTAGTAGTAGTAGTAGTAGTAGTAGTAGTAGTAGTAGTAGTAGTAGTAGTAGTAGTAGTAGCAGTAGTAGTAGTAGTAGTAGTAGTAGCAGTAGTAGTAGTAGTAGTAGTAGTAGTAGTAGTAGTAGTAGTAGTAGAAGTGATTTCAGTAACTACTACTAGAGATATCATTACTACTACTACTACTACCACTACTACTGCTATTACTACTACTACTACTGCTACTACTACTACTACTACTGCTGCTGCTGCTGCTGCTGCTGCTGCTGCTGCTGCTGCTGCTGCTGCTGCTAATACTGATAATAATAGTAACAACAGCAATGATAATAAAAACAACGACAGACTTCGACCATCACCCACATCACCTTGGTGCGGCAGCAGCAGCAGCAACAAGGTAAAGGAACAAGGGAGCCACGCCTGTTCTCTTGTGTTCAGTCTTGGCAGAGGTGGAGTGACCGCCCACAGCACTAACTTTTTATGGCATATCACTGAGTGGTTTAAAATTACCTGCGTGTTATCAAATTGTAGTGGCTTCGTGTCAAGAGGAGCCCGGGAATGTACATCATGGGAACGGAGGAGGATGAGAAGCCTTTATCCAACACACAGAATCAAAGAAGACTAATATGAGGACAGCAGCAAAGAGTTTTAGTATACGTGTCCTGCCACTTTCTTCTTCCAGTAAGAGTAACACTTAGTTCGGATCTTTAGCAATGGTGTAAAAAAGGATAATGGTGTAGAAAAGTAGTATTCTTTGTATTTCCAACTTCCTATGACTTGATTTTATTTAAGAGGAAGGTTTCAAGATATTCATCCCTATCTTTTGGGTGACTCTTTTGGACCTGTAAGAGAGCTGGCAAATTAGTTGGCTTTTTTCTCATGGGCTTACGTTGCCCTTGGCTACTTTCCTCCTCTTACATAAAAAAAACATAAATAAAGGTATACACTCTTCTATCGTAAAATTAGCTTTTCTAAGTTTTTGCTGCATAAGAACATAAGAACATAAAACCAGACGTGTTGCAACAAGTCCATAGGACTACAGGAGACAGTCTGTATAAAACATTCATACACATTCTTATTTATCATCTTTGTCCATAAATTTGTCTATTATTTCTCAAATCTATCTAGTTACTCACACTCACAATTTGTTTGATAAATTTACTCCATTTGTCTACCATTCTATTTGAGATTCAATGTTGTTGTTTTTTTCTCAATCTTACTTTACCACTAGAAACTTACAAAGATAATGCCATTATGTTTAACCCGCTCAGGATTATGAATTATTTTCAGACTTCCTAAAATCTTCTAGTGTTAGCCAGATTAAAGCAAATATAAGTTAGATTATAGTGGATGAAAATGTAATCCCTTGAGTATGAAAAGCATTGTTAACTTTTAAAGACCTTTATTGCAATATTCAGAACACAATAAAACTGATGCTGTGATTCTGAAAGCGTTAGTATACTGCTTGAAGCGTTTACTGATTGACGTAATCTCTTCTTATTCAAATCAAGAGTTTGATAAACAGAAATTTCAAGTATTGAACAAAGAAACACTATTCTGTGTACATAAATATATTTAGTGTACATATTTTCTCTCTCTCTCTCTCTCTCTCTCTCTCTCTCTCTCTCTCTCTCTCTCTCTCTCTCTCTCTCTCTCTCTCTCTCCCTCGCTCTCTCTCTCTCTCTCTCTCTCTCTCTCTCTCTCTCTCTCTCTCTCTCTCTCTCTCTCTCTCTCTCTCTCTCTGTGTACAAAACAAACAAAAAACATAGACACCCAGATTGACAAACAAATCCACCATATCATCATCCAACAAAGATTAGAGTCAGCCACCCAACCATCCATCCAAACCCTATCTCTCACTCTCCTCCCTCACTCCCCTCCCTCTTCCCTTCCCTCTCCCGTCACACATATCCCCTTCAGGCCCTCCAGCAAAACCCGCCAAGCCTCTCTTTACCATCCATCTTTGGGCAATGAGCTTAACCTTTTCCTCCCCGGCACATGAGATTATCCCCCGCTAGATGGGCGGCTTCATTTCGTGTCATGAAATAATAAAGACGTTGTGCAATGGGGAATTACACACGTTGCCTTTAGTGGCGGAGGCCGTTTTTTTGCCTCATTTTCGGCTGTTCCTTTTTTTCTCAGTGTGGGATGGTGGTGTTGGTGGTGGCTGTGATGAATGGAGAGCGAGGAAAGCTGACAGAAGGTGAGAGAAGGTGAGAGGAGACGAAGGAGAAAAAAGAAGACAAGCAGTATTGAGAGAATATGAGAAAAGATGAGATGAAATGCAGGTGTGGATTGCAAAGGATGCCTAAACCGTAACATTTTCTTTAGTCCTTGCACGGTTGTTAGGAAGACGTTTATAACTGGCGACAGAGTTAAGAGACAGGATAATAAAACAGATAGCTCCTCTCCACCCACCAAGAAGAGAAGGAGGAAGAGGAGGAGAAGGAGGAAGATTGAAAAAACACTAATGAAAATGAAAAGAAACTAAAATATATATATATATATATATATATATATATATAATATATATATATATAGATAGATATATAATAGAATATATATATCTATAGATATATATATATATATATATATATATATATATATATAAGATTTTGAAGAAAATCCCTGCACATATTAAAAGAAAAAAAAAGATGAGTTAAGAAAAACATAGAAAATATCTTATAAAAGTAAACGTGAGTATATTTTTTCCTTAAGTACAGACCATCTAAAGTAAAGCAAAGGAGACGATAGCTTAATGAGACGCAAGAAACGAGAAAAAGAGATAACAATAAACATATAAGAGAAAAAAGTAAAAGTAATAATAAAAGAGATGAACGAGAAAATAAGAAAGCGAAAACCAAAAAAAAAAAAAAAAAGAAAATTGAAAAAGCAGAAATTCCTAAAAGTAACAATGAAAAGACGAAGGTAAGCAGGGAAGAGAAGGGGATGAGAAGGACATAGAACCCTGCTTGAGGTGAAAGGTGGCTGGTAGGAAGAGGAGGAGGAGGAGGAGGAGGAGGAGGAGGAGGAGGAGGAGGAGGAGGAGGAAGGCAAGGTAGAAGGCGTCCCAGGTAGCTATGCTCGGCGGGCGGTGTGTGCTGACGAGGGACGAGTGACGCCGGACGCCCCATTAGCAGAGACGTCCCAGGCACTGTACGTGAGGCAGAGCTGGACTAAGGGCGGTGGTTAAGGCAGGGACGGGATAAAGGTACGACCACACACTTGGGGTGTTCTGAAGGTCAATTTTAGATGCAGCAGGTTAATTAGATGTGGACAATGGATAAATGAATGAAGACAGTTGGTAGGGACTTTCAAACCGATTTGGATAGTTGTTAGCGAATACTGGTAAACTCTGAAATTCATACCTGCTTCTATGTTTCCAACTTCCAATGACTTGACTTTATTGAAGAGGTAGGTTTCAAGACATTTGTCCTTGTCCATTTTAGCTAACTCTTTTGACCTGTAAGGGGACTGGCAAATTAATGCGACTTTTATTTTTATTGCTGTGTCTGTCCTTGAACAGCTCCACCCTCTTATATATATATATATATATATATATATATATATATATATATATATATATATATATATAGTATATATATATATATATATATATATATATATATATATATATATATATATATATATATATATATATATATATATATATATATAATACGGAGATATAAACGGTCTGATTTAGCGAGATGATAGATAGATTTAGTCATGATTGTGGATATTTTTTTTAGACGATTAATGAAGATAGTTGAACGAAGACGGTAGGTAGGTAGATAGGTAGACTGTAATTAGAGAGACTTAGAGAATCTAATTTGGCGAGATGGATAGAAATGGACGAGTAGATATAATCAGGATAGATCTTGACAACATAACAGATTTGGATTTTTGACATGTTAGTAGCTACAGACCAGTGAAATTAGAAAACGAAACAATCAAGGTCTAGGACAGCATCGTCGTTTTCTAAAAAATAAGTTTTGAGAGTACTTCCATTAATCTTTTGGCTAATTCTTTGGGATCTGCAAGGGGACTGGCAAATTAGTGTTTTTTTTATTCTATTGTCTGTATTGTCCTTGGCCAGCTTCTCCTTTATATATTAGAAAATCCTACAACTTTCACTATATTTTTTATCCCTATTCATCAAATTTCCACATCATTTTAGATCTTCGTCATAAATTTTCAGACCCTGCAGATGTGTGTTATCCCAGCCTGACCCTATCTTCCTTTTCATCACCATCATCATCGTGTACCTTTATGATTAAACAGCAGGATAAGAGCCTTCCTCCACCTTCCATAATCATTCCTGACAGTTGCACGTCTATTACACGCCATCCAACCAAAACATCTTATCTCATCTCCCCATCTACACTAGTTCCTTATCTACCATACCTCCCATCACCATCATCCCTAAAGAAGGCACACCAAACTCTAACCTGACCTCATCCCAACTAACCAAAGTATGTGAACGAGACTTGCTTCTCAAACACTAACGAATCAAGCCAAGTAAAAAGGGCAGGTGGGTTGTCAGTCAAATGGATTGATATGCAGGACACAAAGAAGAGCAGGGAGTACAGAGCAGCATGTGTTGTGCCTGAGGCTGTACCGGTGCTCTGGTACAGTTCTTGTATCTTGACATCATGAAGGGATAATAAGATGGTAAATAACTGTTAAAATCATTACATTTAAAATAATTAGACTTTCCTCTTCAGACAGACGCTAATGAGCAGGTGTATCGGCCCCCGTCATTCAGGTGAACATGGGCGGTGGGGAAGGTGGTGTGGTGGGGTCTCGGTGAAGGAGGAGGGAAGGCAAAGAGGGAAGGGAGGGTGGGATGGGGAGGAAAGGAGGAAGGGAGGGATGGAGAGCGGAAAGGGGGACGAAGGAAGGCATTTCAGTAACACACACACACACACACACACACACACACACACGCGCGCGCGCGCGTGCGCGCGCGCAAAACACACACAAAGCATCGCTCACTCACCTTCATAGGCTCAAAAAAGAAAGGAAAAAAACGAAAACAAAAGAAATGACGTCCAATTAAAACCAAAAATACCTCTCGGCAATCGGGCATTATCTCGAATAAACTTTAATGAAGATAAATAAAATAACAATAGCATATTATTTTAGTTTAGGATCAAGGAAAGACAGAGGAAAGAAAACAAAACACAGACTTAAATAAAAAAAATAAAAAAAATAAAAACAGTGCTAATCAGCTGCACTTGAACGAAAGACACAACAGAAAACGGAGGTCAGAGCTAAGTGCTTACTGTGGCTTTCCTCGAATGCAGAAGAGGCGCCCTGGGGTGTGTGGGGTGCGGCGGGCCAAGGGTAATGAAGGGAAGGGCGGAGACAATTTGGAAGTCCGAGGGCGTGGGTTGAGCCGTAACACGCCGCTCAATAAAACACATGGCCCCTGAAATTAAAGGGAGTTACCTGACAACGGGACACAGGAGAGGAATGAGATGGCTTCGTTTTGATGGATGACTTTGGGATAACTGTTTGTGGTGGAAGGTAAGATGAAGAAATAAAGGCATAGGTAGAGAAGTCCATTAAAGAGTTATTTGGAGGGGTTACGAAGACTGATGAAAGAATGAATGTAGGATTGAACGGAGGTAAAGGCCATGATATTTGGTTTAAGAAATACAGGAAGGATACGAGAAGGAGGGGTAGATAAATTGAGAGATTTAAAAAAGAAAAAGGAGTGGAATGAGTGGGAATAAAAGGATATTAGGAATAAAAGGAAGTAGACTATTGGAAAGATAAAAAGATGTGAGGATCATACAAACAAAATAAATGAAGGGTTCATAAAAAGATTAAAAAAATGGACCAATGATTAGTCAAAAGCTGGAAGTAGAGATGGATAATAATAAAATGGAAAAAAAAAATCGACGGAAGAACTGGTACAAGAAATCGATGGAGATAATAAAGAAATATGAAGGAAGTACAGGGATTATAATACGCTTCATAACTTCACATGCATTCTGGGGATCGAGAGATCCCCAAGCGCATGGGTTCGAATCCCGGCCACGGTTCGAGGGATGACTGGGTATCCATTCCGGATAACAGTTCCCAAATGAGCCGGCTTTCAGATAAGAAATCTCCATTAAGTGGTCTCCTTTAACCCAAAAATTTCCGTAAAAAAGCTCACACTGTGTAAACAACAATTAAAGAAAAATAAAGAAAGAAACCAGAAGGAAAATTGTTATGGTAAATTAGACTGATGTATTAGTTGTGAGGAAAATAAGTAAATGAGTATAGAAGGATGAACGGGGAAATGAATGGAAAGGTTCGTCTACATTGTATGAATCTTAAAAAAAGAAGAAAAGAAGGAAGGAAGCATAATAGATATGGTAAATTAGACAGACATTCTAGTAGTGAATACAATAAAAAGAATAAGGAAGGTTGAACGGAGTGATGGACGGTAAGGTTATCCCACAATGTATAAATAAAAGGAAAGAAAGAAAGAAAAAGGAAGCAAATAATTGGATATGGTAAATTAGGCCGATATATTAGTAATGAACAGAATAACAAGATGAATATGGAAGAATGAACGGAGAGGTGGACGTAAAGGTTAGCCCACATTGTATAAAAAAAATAAAGAAACAAATAAAGAAAAGAAAAATGAATAGCTGATTTAGACAAACATATTAGCAGTAAGCAGAATAAGAAAAAAGAATATTGAAGGAGGGACGGAGGGATGGACGGGAATGTTAGCACGTTCATAATGACTCCATCAGCACATCACCTCAAGGCTCCGACAGTTAGTAATAGCGGGTGTGCAAGGCCAACAGTGACCGCTAGGCCTGAGGCTGTGTGTGTGTGTGTGTGTGTGTGTGTGTGTGTGATGGGACGTTTGTCATTCCCTTCACGATCTTTCTTGGACAGCATGCATTTTACCTCTTTTGTCTCTCACTCTCTTTTTCTCTACCTGTCTTCCTGTCTCTTTCTCTACACCTATCCATTTCTCTGCGTCTCTCTCTCTCTCTCTCTCACTCTCTCTCTCTCTCTCTCTCTCTCTCTCTCTCTCTCTCTCTCTCTCTCTCTCTCTCTCTCTCTCTCTCTCTCTCTCTCTCTCTCTCTGAGCAGAACCCTCCCAAATCAGTTTCAAGATGTATATATTTATTTTATTAATATCAGTTTACTTATGAATAATATGAAATTGATAGAATTGATAGGTTGGATAGATAGTAAACAGATAACTCAATAGATAGATAGAAGAGAGATAGGTAAAAAGATAGAAAGATAGATAAATAGATAAATAGATAGATAGATAGATAGATAGACAAATATATAGAAAGAAAGATAGACTGCCAGGGAAAGGCAAACAAATCCACAAGTGAAAATTAAAGCAAAGTTAATAAAGGAAATGAGATAAGAAAAACACAGTGATATTGCAGATTAGAGCGAGAGAGAGAAAGATAGAAAATGAAACAAAAGAGAAAGAAAGAAAGAATTATCAAAACCACAGCTACAAGACCGACTATTTTTCATACCCTTGACCCGCGAAAAAAAAAAATCTACCAACACCATGACAAATAACACGAAACCACCACCACCGCCTCCGCCACCACCACAACTACTAATACTGCAACTGAGGAGAGAAGAGAAAAGAAATCCAGGCCACACTTTATACCCTGCTCTCTCCTCTCTCTCTCTCTCTCTCTCTCTCTCTCTCTCTCTCTCTCTCTCTCTCTCTCTCTCTCTCTCTCTCTCTCTCTCTTACTTCCAGTATCCACCTTTTCGTCAGCGGTCTTGTGTGGTGCATTAAAATAAACACGTGAAAGGAAGAGAGTTATAGAATCAGACATTCACACACTCACACACACACACACACACACACACACACACACACATACACATGCACGGGTGGTTGTTTATGTGAGTGTTGTTGATACTAATTGTGGAGTGAAGCAGCGTTAGTGGGCGTGAGATGAGTTAGAGAGACCACCGCCGCCCGCCTGGGTATGTCTAGAGTGAATGCTTCTTTCTTTCTGTGGTTTAGTAACTGTACGTGATTAAGATGAGTGAGGTTGGTGTGGGTAACTCTCTCTCTCTCTCTCTCTCTCTCTCTGATGTATGCTGAGTTCAATTTTTTTTTTTCGTTTTTAGATATGTGACTTGTTATGTATGTTTAACAGTATATGTCATACTCTCTCTCTCTCTCTCTCTCTCTCTCTCTCTCTCTCTCTCTCTCTCTCTCTCTCTCTCTCTCTCTCTGCGATCTGACAGGTGCAATCCACAGGTGGCACGGTAATAACAGTCCTACCTTGCTCAGTATTTTTCCCACGGTAATAGATTAATTACCCCCAACGCAGGTAAATTCAGGAGTGATACGAACTCAGACCACGATGTAATTGATGATTCAGAAAGGAAATTAATCCAGACTGGCAAACAATTAATCACGAGGTAGTTAGTCATTTTCTGTTGTGTAATTAGAGTTGTTAGCGCCATCATTGTTGTCATTATCATCATTGGTGGCATCCTCGTTGTTTTAGACTTTGTAATTAGTGTTGCAGTTGTCATTATTACCATTGTTGTTATTGTTATTATGTTCAGGGAGATAATTCGTGTTGTATTTACCATGAGTACATTTGTCACCATCATCGCTATCTTCTTTTTTATAATTAGTTTTACATTTGTTATCATCGTCACTATCTAATCTAATCTAACTTAAGCTAACTCAACCTAACCATCACTATTATAATTTTCAGTTCTTTTAACTATAATCTGTGCTGCATTTGTTATCACTATCACTATTATCAGCGTTTTTTAACTACTATCAGTGTTCTATATGTTATTACCATCATTGTCATCACTATCATAATGTTTAGTCTTCTTATGGTTATGGAACTATTACTTTCTTTCTCCCGTCTTTTACCGATAACACCACATCACTTAAACAACAAGTAAAATATAAAATATCAATGATTTCACTCAGATAAGATGCAGTCGCTACTAATCTACCAATCAAAGCTCTATAACACCTCAACAATTCACAGATAAAGGCTAAAAAGATGACTCTCCTTGACTGATAACGTTAAAAATCACAGGTAAAAAAAAATAAAACCAGAACTATTTCCTACAAATTACATTCACTACTTAATTACAACTCTTACACCTTACGATTCCAGACGCGTAGGATAACAGGTAACCTCACGTGATTTTAAAAGATAACATTACACATCCACAAATTACAATAACCCAAAGAATGAGAGTAAGAATAATACCTAGAGACACCTACTCTTTTTCCATTCACCTCCTTCCGGTGCAGCGAAGGAACAAAGGACCGAGAAAAAGAGAAAGAGAGGAAAACGCTATAAAGGAGAGGAGAGGAAGAAAGAGATTGGGAACTAATGTATTGCAAATGGATGATGTCAGAATGTCCTGTTTGGTACGTGATCTGCGGCTCTTAATTCCGTTTGGGGTGGCAGGTGCGATGCGGACAGCTAAGGACGAAGGGGGGGAGAAGGAGGAGGAGAAGGAGGAGGAGTCAGACTGGAGGTGAAGAACGGGTATGGGAGGGAGAGGTGAAAGGGAGAGAGAATGGTGAGACAGGTGTGCAGGGGAGGAAAAGAACAGGTGAAGGGTAGAAGAAAAAGAAGGTGGATAAGGAGACTGGGTGAAAAAGACATGAACAGAGAGAAGTGAATGAAAAAAGGAAAATACAGAAGAAGAGGTAAAAGGAGAAAAGAGAAAGATGAACAGACAGGTGTAGGAAAGAAAGAGATAAGTGAGAGATAGAAGAGAAAGGAAGGACGAAGATATCTAAGTGTGAAGGAAGGAGAGAGAGAGAGAGAGAGAGAGAGAGAGAGAGAGAGAGAGAGAGAGAGAGAGAGAGAGAGAGAGACGAGAGAGAGAGAGAGAGAGAGAGAGAGAGAGAGAGAGAGAGAGAGAGAGAGAGAGAGAACCACACCAAAAAATTATTATAAAGATCATAAAAAAGAAAGAGGATATCACATAGCAATTAAAGGAAAGGAAATGGAAAGAGAAAGGAACAAGAGGAGGATGCAGAGAAGAGGAGGAAGAAGAAGAGGGGAAGAGGAGGATGGAGTCATCAAGTAGAGGCAATTGTGATGGGTCAACATTGCCCAGGGAACCCAAGCGACCCGACTGACAAACACACGCCCCTCCCCATCACCTCCCATCACCCCTCACTCTTTCCACCTCCCTCTGCCGCCCCGGGGAGATTAAGCACTCCGCCCATCTCTACACCCTGCAACACTACTCCATGCTCTTCTATACTCCATTCTGTATTCTATTACACTATCATTTCTTATCATCCCCCCACTCATTCTGTCTCCTTCAATGCTCTGCCTACCTCTAAATTCTAAATTCTTCACCACTACTATGTATTTTTATATTCTATTACGAATGTTATCATTCTTTTATTTCTAATTTACTATCTGGTTGCAAGGTAGGCAAGTTTTTTTTTTATTAGGCAGTGGTTAGAGTTATTTCAGGATCCTATGGTTAAATAGAAAAGTGCAGAGAGAGTACAATTGAAAGAAGATAATGGCATTATAGATAAGGAAGAATGATGTAAGAAACTAGAAGAGGAAGACGGAGGAATTGCAACAGTATTAGGTCTGTATAGAAATAGAAAGGAAGCAGACCAAATTCTGAAATATATAAAATGAGTTTTTCCTGAACAGTTGGGAAAAAAAGAGAGACTAAGCGAAATAAACTAAACAGTAATTGATAGAAGAAGGAGGGGAGTAATCTAACGAAGCAACGTAAAGTGTAACAAGTTGCAAGAAGAAGAATAAGTGCCGGGTGTAGCGTCTCTTTTTCATTTGTCTATTGGTGCATAAATAGACTCGGCTCATTCTTCTAGTCACAATATTTATCATCAGTAAAGAAGCGAACTCAAGGCAGATTAAAAAAATCAGAAAATAAAAAATATATATATAACTGCCAAAATAAACCTACGATAAAGAAAACACAATAATAATAATTGCATATATTTTAAACTAACATCAACATTTTCGTTCTACCAATCCCCAAAATGGACTGACAAATAAAATATTTGATTGTACCACTAAGATAATATTCTATGTAACCTTCAATTTCCTTCAAACCACAAGTCGAATAACAAACGAACCAAACAAACAAACACAACAAAAAATACTGCATTCAACAAAAGTGTAACACCATCTTTGCCAATCAAAACAAATTTATGAAAACCTTAAAACTTCAGAGATGAAATTCAAAACAAAACAAAAGACAAAACAAAAAAGCAGCCATTGAAACTATAACACCAGCACTGTCAGTCAAAATAAATAACGTCAAAATAAACTAATAAAAAAAAATTCAAAGATAAATTTCAAAAGCAAAACAAAACAGCATCAACGAAATAAAACACAACAAACAAACAGCATACGCATCCCGTGAAAAGAAGCATAAAAACCCAAATTACGAGATGAAACTCACGTAAAAATCTCACCAGGAAAACTATCATGCGAGGTGACAGGCGTAGTCCCTCGAGCCTCCGTCAGCAGGTGGCCTCGGCTGGCCCTCCTGATCGTCATTTGTACCTGGAGACGTGCTGCGCCTACTAATTACCTGAACTCTACCGGGAACACGAGACCGAGACTAGATGGTGGCGGTGGGTGCGGTGGCAGTGGTGGTGGTGGTGGTGGTGGTGGTGGTGGGAGGCCTGTGGCTGCATTATTCTGCCCTCGCTATGATGGGACGTAATGATGCAGAATATAATGATGGAAAGCGCTGATAGAGATGGTGGTAGTGTCTGTGGGGTAGAAAATGGTGTTTGTGGGTGTAATTATCGTGGTATTAGTAGTGATGGTTGTGGGGGTGGTGTTGATGGTAGTGGATATAGTAGTAGTAGTAATATTGGTAGTGGTGGTGGTAGTGGTGATGGTGGTGGTGGTAGCGGTGGTGGTGGTGGTGGTGGTGGTAGTAGTAGTAGTAGTAGTAGTAGTAGTAGTAGTAGTAGTAGTAGTAGTAGTAGTAGTAGTAGTAGCAGTGATAGTAGTAGTAGATAAGAAATAAGAGAAGCGGTGGAAAAAAAGGATGAGAAAAACAATAAGGAAATAAAGAAAAATAAAAACTTAATTATTCATACATATATTGTTGACGATAACGATGATGATGATGATGGTGGTGGTGACGATGAAGACGATCATTATTATAACACTCAACAACAACGATGATGTTGACAATATTCTTTTGTTATTAGTCACCATCACCACCTGAAACAACCCAAAAACCTACATAACTACACCATGACATCACCACCATCACCACTATCACCAATACAGCCACCACCACCACCATTGCATACACTCCCTCAGACCAGAGCAGAGCCAATCACCAGCAGTAGCAGTAATGATGTTACCATCTCTAAGATAAGTGACACACACCAATCACTCACCAGGCATGGACAGTAAAAAAAATGGAAGCCTCGAAAAATAGAAGAGAAGAAAAATAGAAAAGTCACCCCGAAGAAAAACCGAAGAACGACCGTGGCCACCGCAAAAGCCAGGCTGATGAGGATTTATAGCAAGATTGTATACCTAACCACCGCTCTTCAATGGCCGGTTACACTCTAATAACTCAATATCACAACTCCACCGACAACCACCTTAACACCACGACCTGGCTTGTCCTGCCTTCCCCCAACACACCACCCCCACCACCACCACTACCACCTCACGAGCCTGGCGCACCCGCATCAAGGCAGGTCATGAGTAGGGTGCAAATGCATTTATCCTGCGGGAACCATAACCACTGAGGTACCAAAACTGTGTAAGGATTTATGTCAGCGTGCAGCACCTGGGGAATACACAAGGCTGCAGATGAGGCGCCCACACCTACCAGGCTCACTCCTTCACTCGTATCTATTCACAGGTGGCGTAAAGGTGACAGCATCCTAGTCATTTTCTTTCTAGTGCCAAACTGCGACTTTAAGTTAGGAATATACAAGGCTCTTCATGACTTTCAGAGGAGACTTTCACGCTGTTGCTTCTCTGTTCGTCCTTCCTTAAGCTCTCACACTCCCCATGCCAGTGAAGGTAACAGCATTCTGGTAATTTTTCTTCAGTGCCAAACCGCGACTTTAAGTTAGGAATATACAAGACTCTTCATGACTTTCAGACGAGACTTCAACGCTATTACCTCTCTGGACGTCCTTCCTTCAGTTTTCATACTCTCTATGCCAGCCAGACACTTTTATCCTGTGTTGTATATATTTATTCGCTATGAAGCTCAGATGAGATTTCTCTTATCATTTGGACTATCGATAGCCTTAATCCAAGAGTAATGCCAGCAGTTCTTGTATCTCTCCGTTCGTATTTATAGTATTTACCAGCCACTTGACTTAGAAGGGCGCCACATCGTCAAGAATTCGCAGATGAGATTTCTGTATCATTCAAACTGCAGTTAACTTACACAAATCCACAAGTAACACCAACCGGTCACGCAGTTTTTCCACTTGCACTGTCTATATTTACCCGTCATTACGCTGGAAAGGACACCACACCGTCAAGAACTCACTGATGGGATTTCCATATCATTCAGACGATCAACTTACACCAGTCTTCAAGTAATAACATCCAACCTCTCTACTACACACGCAAACTCTGAAATGCACTTCAAGATTCATAGGTGAGACTTCCGTATCATATCACCCGTCCAGCCCATACCAAATCTATAACACCACGCCTGGAGCTCCCTCCCGTATCTGAACTAGAGATAATCACAGTATCCAGCAACCCAAGTTTGGTGAGATGAACTGACGCAGAGATACGTACTGAGGATCTGCTCCTATCCTAAGATCTCGGCCGGGTGTGTCAAGGCGGCTCTCGATTATTTGTGATTGCTACCAAGATCTAGCTGGATACACGAGTACACAGCAACATTCTCGTACCTATACAGTTTCAAGCTGATTCCTGCACGCTACCTCATTTCAACACTTGTCCATGTCCTTGAATGTGTTTCTAATTCATTCAGTCACAATATTATTACGTTATTTATATTAATTCGTTTGTCTGTTTTTTTCATTCACTTATCAATTTATTTATTCGCCTGTTCAGTCAACTGTTTTCGTGTTGGGTGCAAGATTATTTGCATTTCTCCAAAAGCTTCTAAATATTTTGTTAGCTTTTATCTTGTTCTGTTTACGTTCAAGTTCATCGTTTCTTATGTCCTATGCACAGAGAGAATATATCAAGTCTTACATCATATGCGCGTTATTCAAACTAAACTATTCAGAGAAAAGCAACAAATTGATTTGCCAACAAACACATTGAACTGAACGAAAGTCTACGCAAATCTCTCTCCTCTGTATGTAATGATAACAATAACAAAGATAATAGACGGTTTATTGGTTTATTTGGTATACGCGGAGTGAAAAATGAAAATATACACGTAAGTCTGCCGTGATAATACTATCCTGATTTTAAAAAAAAATTTACCAATACTAATATGAATGTTTGTTGGTCTAGCTCGTGTGTGTGTGTGTGTGTGTGTGTGTGTGTGTGTGTGTGTGTGTGTGTGTGTGTGTGTGTGTGGGTTTTCTCATGTTCAGTATCTGGGCATCTGCACCCTTGCCTTCTCTCCAACATGTCGTAATGGTAATGGTGGTGGTGGTGGTGGTGGTGGTGGTGGTGGTGGTGGTGATACAGTACTTCGGCGGTGATGGCGGTCAGGACGTCAATGGTGATAACAGCAGTGATAGGTGTTGATTATGGTAGTGTAGGATAATGATGGTTATGATAATTGTATGGATTTCTGTGGCAGTGATGGTAGTAATAGGTTATGATAACAGTGGTGTTGATGATGACGGAAACTTAGATGGTTGTGTTGATGATGGCGAAAACTTAGTGGTGTTGATGATGATCGGTGAAAAACAACTGTGATAATAGGATGATGATGATAATGACAATGACAAAAAAAGGAATCTAAAAACATACATATAAAATAAAGTGTTGATTATGATGATGAAACTCATAGAGAAACTACAGATACATATTGGCGCCCTAATAAAACTACCTAGGTCTAATATATCAGCAGGCGATGGTGATGGCAATGGTGATGGTGATGGTGGTGTTGATGGTGGTGGTGGTGGTGGTAGTGGTGATGGTGGAGGTGGTGGTGGTAGTGGTGATGGTGGAGGTGATGGTAGTGCTAATAGCAAAAGTCACCAAAGAGACAGGAATACTGATGTGTACTTAGGACTGTGTGTGTGTGTGGTGGGGGGGGGGCGGGGGAGGGGAGTGTTAATGGAATCAGAAACAGGAGGCGTGAAAAGAAATAGCCAAATATGAAAGATAGTGCTGAGAGAGAGAGAGAGAGAGAGAGAGAGAGAGAGAGAGAGAGAGAGAGAGAGGAGAGAGAGAGAGAGAGAGAGAGAGAGAGAGAGAGAGAGTTGTGACAGGCAAAATGAAAAATGGATCTGTGCGAAAAACATTACATGGCGAAGTTTGACAACGCGTTCCACACACACACACACACACACACACACACACACACACACACACACAGACACACACACACACACACACACACACACACACACACACACACACTTTAATATAATATTTCACTATCTTTTTTTAATCCAGGAGAGAAGAGGATGCGCATCAGAAAGAGGATGAAGGGAATGAAGATGAAACTCGAAGGAATAAGATACGTTTAGTGGTCACTATAACTTCGTACAATAATGATAATGTCATTATAAAATACGGTACTAGTAATAATTGTTAGAGGCTCGAAACATCTGATCCACAGTAATAGAGCAAGAAGAGGTTCAAGCGAGCCGACTCGAGTAACCGGAACGCCACGTCAGCTGCTTTCCTGCTGGCAGCGATCACCCCTGAAGTGATGTCATGGCGCGGAGCCACACATCAGACAGTGAACAGCTTGGCTTTGTCTGGAGACCTTTGAACTCCGCTTTTCTACAACACTGCTTGTACCTTCGATACATTAAGCATTGCTCACTCCATGTTTGTTGGTGCTTTTACGAGAGGTTGCAGCGTGTATTCGTAGGACAATGCAGAAGTCTTTCCTTCTTCCCTGAAAGGTGAAGCAAGACAGATTATAGCACGTAATCTTCCACTGTAACACGAGACCAGTTTCTTGCAGCAAAATGGACATTGTTGTTGGGACACTCTAGTATGGTTCTACCTACAGTAGTAGTGTTGGGGGTTGCGTGGCATAGTTGGTTAGGGTGGCTCGTCTTGGACCTCCGGTGCTGGCGGCCAGGCTTTGAATCCTTGCCAAACCTAGTTGCCCAATGGGAGATGTAGCGCTCTCCCGTTAACCCTAAGGGTGCCATATGACCTAAGCTGTTGCGGCACCTAATGGAATCATTTCCATTTCCCTACAGTAGTAGCAGTAGAGAAAATATGGAATCCAATCTCCCAGTGTAACACGAGAGAAAGATTCGCTGTCTTTCGTGTTGACTGCTGCCCTTCAGAGGGCTCGGAGCAAGGCAAGTCTCTTAACTCCCTGAAAGATGAGTCAAGATCGTGCAACACGAGACATTCCTGCTGCAGGATGGGGATTGTAGGCATGACACAGTTGTTTGATTCTTCCTACAATAGTGGCAGAACCAAACTTTGAAATATGGAAACTAATCTAGCACTGTACAAAGCAAGAAGGACCTGTCACAATACACCGGTTTGGTTTTCCCTACAATAACGGCGACAGTACACAAGTCTAAATGTGAAATCTGATCTCGCGATACAACACGAGACTTGTTTCCTGCAACAAGATAGATTGTTGGTAAAGAGTGCTAGTTTAGAACTTTTATAAGTCCATTCAGAATTTTAGATCTCTTCCCAGTGCATCGCCTGCAACAGTCAGCGTAGGATTTATTGGCAGGACACATTAAATTAAATTAATTAATTTAAATGTTTGGGCTTAATACCTATCAGATCCACGAGGGATCATTAGACCTAATTGTACTAATTTGTGTTGGCAAACTAAGCACAGAATATTAGGGCTACGAAGACCTTGTGGATATGTGCCCTGCTGTAGTGTTGTGAACTTATCGGGTGTGGGACCTGACCGATCCTCTTCAGGAAGACCCGGACGAGTCAGACAGGCTGGTATGAAAAGACACAGCATAGCCTCTTCACACTATTTTCTTTGTCACCTGCCCCTAGACGTATCGCATAGAACAAAAGGATTACGCCAATATTATCACAGTTGCTAATATTGTTGAAAGTCTAATTGCAACGAGGCTGCTGAGTGGGCCTTCTGAAACCAAAGCAAGTTAATACTCCGGGGGCAACAGTTGGAATAATGTATACTAAAAGAATGGTGTAACAATTAGATCTTGACAGCAGTTTCTTTGGTAAGTTAACTCGCTGTTGTTTGCAGGTATGTATGGACTATTATTTGAAATTCGGTGACACCCGCTCTCTCACATTAATGTCGTTTTATAAGCACTTGTAGGAGCTCAGTATTTTGCTACCCTTGATTCTTGGTTCCTTTCTAACATGCTTCAAATGTTTTTTCCAGCTCTGAACTGATCAATACACGTGCCGGAAAAAAACAAACTCTTTTTCCCAGTTGAAACCTCTCCCCAGGGAGGCTAAAAGGCTGAACAACTGTACCTCCTGAGACGGAGAATACGCAACCCTTGTAGTACAGTTTCGTGCTGGTGATTCAGCAAGTTTTGCAGTAATGCGGCAAAGTGGTATGGAGAAAACTTTAACGCAACTGATCAAAACGACGTAATTATCCTCTTGGAATGTCTCCTGCTCGTGAGTGCGAACCTCCTGATCCAGAGAATGAACAGGAGGTGAAAGCGTGCCGCGACAAAGTACAGTCCCATCTAAACAATATACTCAAGACAGATAGCAAAACCAAATCATTGTGAATGAATATAAAGAATGGATCACAGACATTAGTAATGAGATTAGTGTACAGACAACCGAATACTACAAATGAAATCGGCTCCTCACTTTGCCAGGAATTAGATAGAGCAGAAGTGTAGTCAGTTATGTATAGTGGATGATTTCAACTACACGAATGTTGATTGGAACTTGGTGATACGCAACAGGGAAACGGATGAATTTCTTAAGGTAATCTGGATAATTTTGAAAAACAGATAGTCTTAAAACCTACAATGGGGAGTAATATTTTAGTTTTAATTCTGATATACAAGGGGGAACTAATTCCCCAAATGGAGGTCGGAGGACAATCAGGTAAAAGCGACCATAATGAAATTAGATATGAGATCAAGTGGCAAGATATGGCTACAAGCAGGAATATGAGGCGGGTTCCTGATTTTAAAAGGGGAGATTTTGAGGGATTAAAAAGGTACCTACAGGTAACTGACTGGCATCAGACAGATAGGGGTAATCAGTAAGATGGAAGGAGAGGGGGTAGGTTGAGCGGGGGTAGGTGTGAAGAAAGGAGAGAAGAGGGGGAGGAGGGCGAGAGGCGTGTCAGGGTGCTAAGTGTGACAGATAGGGAAAGTTAGGTACGGGTCAGGATGGAGGGAAAGGTAGGATGGATAAAAGCATGGTTAAGAGATAGGCGTCAGAGAGTTGTAATAAGTGGCTCTAATTCAAAGTGGGGTCAGGAGTGCCACAGAGATTATTTTTCGGGCCACCACTATTTTTAATATATATATGAACTAAGGATTTGTATAGTGGGACTAGTAGTGATATTAGTAAATTTGCTGACAATACGAAAATACGTAGGATAATTAGGTTGGATTTCGATGCCATCCCCTTGCAGGTAGACTTGGATATAATGAATGGATGGACAGACAAATGGCAAATGCAGTTTGATATTAATAAATGCAGAATACTCAGTATAGGTAGAGGAAATCCACATTATAGGTACACGATAAACATGAGGCTCTTATTGGTTCGGATTATGAGAAGATTTAGGAGTTAGAGTTATCTCTGATCTTATTCTAAGAAAACAATGCATTGAGGTAGAAATAAGGCATATAGGGTACTAGACTGCATTTAAATTGTGCGATACAGTTCTGATCCCCAAATTATAGGAAGGATATAAATACTAGAATCAGTGCAAAGGAGAATGCCTAGTACAGGGATTGAGAAATATTCCGTACGAAGTGAGAGACAGTGAGGCACTGAATTTGCATTCCTTGGAGAAACTTAGACTGAAGGGGGGACCTGATTGAAATATGTAAGTGGTATTGGGGTTACAACAAAGAGGACGTTAGCAAGGTTCTTAAGGGCAATAATCAGGATATAACCAGAAATAACGGTTTCAACTTATATATAGAAATTTTGGTTTAGGAGAGAAATAGGGAGAAAATGGTTTCCAAATAAGGTGGTTGATGAGTGGAACAGACTCAATAATCATATTGTTAGTGGTTGGACACTGAGAGCTTTAAAAGAAGATTGGACAAGTTTATGGTTGAGGATGATAGGTGAAAATAGGCACAGGTGTTCACATAGGGACTGCCACGAATAGGTCTAACGGTCTCTTGCAGCTTCCCTCATTTTAAGTTCTTATGTTGTCATGTCTCGTTGTAGCGTCACACAAAGGACCGAGAGCAGCCTGCCCTCGCGTATCTTGGAGCTCGCCATCTCTTTGGTGTTTCTTTTGCTACCGCTAGACGCCTTATGTCACCGCCCCTCCAACCACCTTTACTCCTGGCACATTAAACTCCACGGCCTTTGTTACCACTGCCCTTACATTTAACAATATTTACAATAATATTGAAATATAATTATAAATAATAAAGATGGTTTATGATCTAACTTGTATATCTGAATACTTATCATTCGTAATGCAGTAATTATTTTAGTGGTGGCAAAATCACATGCAATAACGACTTTAATGATAGTAGTAGTAGTAGTAGTAGTAGTAGTAGTAGTAGTAGTAGAAGTAGTAGAAGTAGTAGTAGTAGTAGTAGTAGTAGTAGTAGTAGTAGTAGTAGTAGTAGTAGTAGTAATAATAATAATAATAATAATAATAATAATAATAATAATAATAATATGTCAATGAGCTATATAATAAAACTTAACATTGTAAGTCCTCCTTAAACAACACGCACACTAAACGCAAGTTCTTATCATATTGGCTACACAATTGGTAAGCTTTCCCACGCTTTAAAAATCTACTCTGACACTCACTTTAACTAAAAAGATATTCATTTTGGTGTCCTTTTGATATTTAACATGCTGGAGATGTATAGCTTGATATACAATTAGTGAAACTAAAAGGATTCTGCGAACACAAAGGTTCATACGTCCACAACTATTGACTCCCCTTTCACTAGTTAGGACCATTCACACACGTCATTCTTTCACAGGATTTCAGTATACTATATAGTTGACAAACATACTAATATATTAAAATGGTAACAGCTACCTATGTTTAAACATAATAATCCAAAAGCAAAAGACACATTATCATCCACAACACGCATCTACTCATCTTGGACCTCCGGAAAATATTCAATGTATTCCACGTATTTTTTTTTTTTTTTTTTTTTTTTACTTCTCGCTAAATCTCCTTCCTCCACCACAAACAACACCTAGGTTTGTTGGCTTTGTATTTAATTTCACTTCCCAATTTCTTATTTAATTTTTCTTTTATTTTCGTGTTCGCTTTACCATATATGTCACATTCTTTATCTAGTGTGCATTCGGTTTAGGTTCTGTTATATCTAGTCGTATATTCTGCTTTGGATCTTATTTCTAATTTTCTGGGTATTTGCAATCATTCCATTTTTATGGTTTTATTTTTTATTTTAATTTTTGTATCCTAATTGTTTAATAGTCAGTTTAATTATATTTTACACCTGGTGATGCCTTTTACAAAAAGGCGAAACATCGTTGAATAAATGAAGGAAACATTGTGTATCCTTCCTGTTGATTTCGATACAACTGGAATTAACGGGCATACACACACACACACACACACACACACACACACACACACACACACACACACACACACACATGGACGATAAGAGAAAAAATATGACGGTGGTATTAAAGAGTAATGGTTGTAGCAGGAATAACCTTAACCGTAGGAGCATCAGTACAATACAACATCTAACCACCGAGCAGTACCGTATTTTCTTACCACCACCAGCTGTAGTAACAGAACCGAAACAATCACCACCACTACCACTCCCACAACCAGTAGTATCAGGAACGGCCCACCACCATCGCCAGGAGTAGCAGGAACGGCACACAGGAGCAGTACAGTGGAAGTAGTACAGATATTTATTACACACTTACCTATACCTGCGTGAGAAAGTGGCATCGCTCAACTCATTAGGGCCCGCGATACCATCCCGGAGAGGGGTACGAGAGAGGGATACCTGGCAAGCCGCGGTCTTCACCTTAGTCTCTATCTTAATGCGTTGCAGGTTATCTTGTAAACATGTGACTACCCTACACTCCCACCTCTCTCTCTCTCTCTCTCTCTCTCTCTCTCTCTCTCTCTCTCTCTCTCTCTCTCTCTCTCTCTCTCTCTCTCTCTCTCTCTCTCTCTTTCCTTCAACCGTGCCTCTCCTCCTTTTCCTCTTCCTCTTCCTCTTCCTCTCTTTACCTTCTTCCTCCTCTTCTTCCACCTCCTCTTCC
>JAHFWG010000078.1:74340-81840 GCA_020233015.1 Callinectes sapidus | reverse complement strand
CTACCACCACTTCCTTTACTTCTTTCTCCTCATGCTCGTCCTCCTCCTCCTCCTTTTTCTCTTGCTTTCGCCACTCCTTTACTTAACCTCCTCCTCATCATTATCATCCTCCATTCTACTTTCTTCTTTTTCTCGTCTTTTTTTATTGATTCTCCTCCTTTTCCTCTTCCTCCTCTTCCCCCTCCTCTGTAAATAATCGGTGGGAATTTAGAAACTTCCTCCTGTAGTTATGATGAATATGAGGAGGAAGAGGAAGGAAGGAAGAAGGAGCGAAAGTAAAAATTTGGAAAGAGATGACAATAAGAATACGCAGAAACAAATTTAGACAATGGGCATGATAAAGAATAGGTAAGAACGAAAAATAGAAATAAATCTGACAAAGATGTAATTAAATACCTAAATTATATATATATATATATATATATATATATATATATATATATATATATATATATATATATATATATATATGAAACTTCAGAGAAGGCGGAGAAGGTAAAAGATGAAGAGGAAAGAAAAGGGATAAGAGTAGAAGAAGAAAAAAGAAGGGAAAAAAGAGAAAAGAAAGGAAAATAAGGAAAAGAGAAAACTTTGGGAAGTAGGAGATGGGATGAAGAGGAAGTGAAGGTGAGGATGGGTGCAGGTCGAAAGAGGTGGAAGGCAGGCCACGAGGCTGAAACAACCGGTCCTGCACAAGAGAATGTTAATTGACGAGAGAGGAACTGTGTGTTGGGGTCTTGGGATCAGCCACCAGCGAGTGTTATCACCACCACCACCACTACCACTTCCACCATAATATATATTCCATCACCACCATTACAAACATCACCTCTTCAAAATCCTTCCACTAAATCTCTTTTATTCTCTCTCTCTCTTTTTTTTATTTTTTTTTTTATTTAAACAGTTAGTACATAAAGTAATATACATTGAACTTAAAGTTGTGCATCGGCGTGCACAGCTATTTCAAAAGTTCAGTTTTATATTTACAGGGAAATTAAATACAATACATAGTATATACACAAAATACATCACAGTTTGGTTCACGTGAGGGGTACTAGCGGCGAGGGCAGTGTGCCTCTCCAGGTGTTGGCGGCTCGCTTTGCCTGATGTGTGGACATTCGTGACACATCAGGCGTGGCCCTCGTGAAGCCATTCCACAGTCGCGCTACCCGGGCTTTATAAGTTCGTTGGTGCTGCGAACTGTGGGAGAGAGGCACAATCACCCGGTGATGTCCTGCTTGTGCTTGTCGTGTTGTCCTGTGTGCTGGGTGTAGCGGCAGGCACAGCTGGGTGAGGTGGGGAGTGCTCAGTACCTGAGTCTTGTGACAGACAGTCAGGGCTGAGACGTCCCGGCGATGTTCGAGAGACGTCATACTGGCAGGAATCTCCGCTTCTTCCCCCAGCAAGCGGAGGGCACGTCTCTGCACCGCGTCCAGGCGCCGAGTGTGGGTGGCGGCTCCGGACATCCATGCCAAGGCACCATATTCCATACAAGGGCGAATCTGTGCCTTGTATAGGGTCAGGATGCCTCGGGAGTCAAGGCTACCCGCCACCCTGCGAAGGGCAGACACACGTTGAGAGGTCTGGCGGGCTACGGTCGTGATATGCTGGTCGTATCGCAGCTCCCGGTCAATGGTGATTCCCAGGACCTTGATGGTATCCTGAAGGGGCAGCCGAACCCCCTCAAACTGTAGCTGTCCCTCCACTGCCTGAGAGGCAGCAGGAGACCGGGAGACTACCATGGCGTGTGTCTTGTTCGGCGCGAAATCGACCTGCCACGCCTTCCCCCACTCCTCCGCTGCCTTCAGCTGCTTGTTGACGGCGGCGACGGCACGCTGGCTGTCCTGGCGGCAGTAGGAGAGTGAAAACGTACAGTCGTCAGCGTACGCCTTCACTGCTGGAAGCTGACGGAGCAGGTCATCTATATACACGTTCCACAGGACTGGCCCCAGCACCGAGCCCTGTGGAACTGAAGCTCTTATTCTGGCAGGCTTGGAGATCCTTCCGTTGAGTGCTACTCGGAGTGTTCTTCCTTGGAGGTAGTCCTCGAGCAGCCTCAGGAGACTCCCGGCGACACCCTTGGCGCGTAACTTTGCCAGAAGGCCAGAGTGCCACACTCGGTCAAAGGCGCCGGCGATGTCCAGAGCCACCACGAGTGTGTCCAGGCCTTCGTCGAGGGTGTCCTGCCATTCTTGTGAAAGAAGAAGGAGGAGGTCGGAAGTGGAGCGGCCTGGCCTGAAACCAAACTGGTGAGGGGAGACAAGACTGTGTTGGTTCAGGTGTCTCCAGAGGGTTTCAGCAATTAACTTCTCGAACACTTTGCCCATGGTGGATAAAAGGGAGATGGGTCTGTAGTGTCGAGGGTCAGTCTTGGATTCCTTTTGTGAACAGGAACCACATGAGCCTCCTTCCAGGCAGCTGGCCACTTTGTTTTGCTCGAGACAGGCAGCAAAAATAGTAGCCAGAGGTCCTGACAGCTCCCTGGCACAGTTTTTAAGTACTCGAGGGCTGATGTTATCAGGGCCTGTTGCTTTCCCTACATCAATGTCCCTGAGTACTTTCTCCACCTCTGCTGCAGTGACCAGGACTGATGTGATGGTGTGGTCAGTTTCCCGTGGCAGAACAGGTGGGGGGCGGCTGGGGTCCCTTACTTGCATTTTTTCAGCAAATGCAGTTGCCAAGAGAGCGGCCTTGTCTTCACTACTCGTGGCTGTGGACCCGTCTGCCCTGGTGAGGGGGGGAACGCTGTCCTGGTGGAGTAGTCCTTGCCGCTCCTTGACGAGAGCCCACCACGTCTTGTGACCTACACCCGGACCGCTTAGCTTCCGCCTCATCACCTCTTCCCAGTGTTTCCTCGCCCATTTGGAGGTAGATGTCATCCTCCTACAAGCTGCCTTGTGGAGGACGAGGTTCAGGTGTGTTGGGCGCCGCTTGTACCTCCTCCACGTTGAATACTTGGCTTCTGCGGCGGCGCGGCAGCGGAAACCAAACCAGGGGGGTCTGTTGCCTTGGTGAGGTACGAGCGGTGAGGTACAAACTGGGACTGGAGGGTAAGCAGCGTTGAGGTGAGGAGACGGGTCTTCTCCTCTACATCTCCGCTGAGTAGCGGAGGTCAACTCTCTCTCTCTCTCTCTCTCCCTCTCTCTCTCTCTCTCTCTCTCTCTCTCTCTCTCGTCAGGAAGCTTAGAGATTTCTCAGTTAATACCATCATTAATACTCTACATCAAACCATCCCATAACGTCTGCCTGAGGGATGCGAGTCTCTCATTCAGGACTGGTACTCTGAAAACCATTCATTAGTAGTGTAATAAGTCACTCGTAACTCTTAACAGGTCGCAATAATGAAATCTGCATGTATTGGCTGAGTTGATATGTTCTTGTGTTAATAGTATTCTCGACTCTTTCTCAGTTCTCTCCCTTTAAAAGAAAATAATCTGTTGTTAGTTTGTATATGGATGTGAATTTTTGCAGATTTTCTTTAGTACATGATATCATAGAGAGTATTTATTTATTTATTTATTCATTTATTCATTCATTTATTTATTTCATGCACAAGAAAGTTGTAAACAAGTGTAAAATCAAATCCAATAAAAAAGTATAAGTAATTATCTCTCAGAAAAAGAAAAAAACGGAACTTCCAAGAAGGGTCAGTTCAGGCTTGTTTTGAAGTCTTCTGAAATGTCTCTCTTAAACAAGGGTCAAATTGTAAGAAAATAATTTGCGTATTTTTTGTTCTAGTTAATGTTTGAGCTCATTTTTTTCTCTATCTCTTCTCTTTATTGTGATTCTTGCACGGTTCCTTCGTCTATATTTTCTTTTCCTTTTTATTTAGTCATTTATTATTATTTTTCTATTCATTTATTTACACGAGGTAGTAAATATATTAGTTTGTTAACTAAAAACACATATAAAGAAAAGTTACAATCTCGTGTTTTTTTTTCACTTAAAAAAGTAATCATCGAGAAGGGCAATAGTTCAACGTAAACTAAACATTATGAGTCTCCAAATTATAAAAGAAGGAAAACAGAACTCTATGCAGAAATATCATTGAAAAGTAAAACGCATTCGAAACACCAATCCAAGTAACATTAAACACTAACAACCACTAATCACTGACGTCTGTAGCAATTTGTTCATCATGAGCTGTCTTCTTGCCGCTCCCGGGTGTTCTGGAGACCTCTATATTCCCTGCTACTGTTTATCAGGTGCGTGGTGCCTAGTGGGCCGTGACGGGTTGACAGGGCAGGGCAAGGAAGAGCGGAGAGGATATAAACAGTATGAAATGAAGTATGAAGTGATCTGATTTGTTAAGTTAACCGAGAGACGCTGAAATAGAGAGTTCTATGTAATGATTCGTAGTTTGGTTCAAGTTAGATTAGGTTAGGTTAAAAAGAGTAGGGTTAGGTTAGGTTAGGTTTGGTTAGGCTGAAAAGAGTAAAGTTGGATTAGAAAGTGTAATTATTTTGGGTTTTGTTTTGCTTTGGTGGACGGTAAGGAATTTAATTAGGGTAGTGGGGTAAGAGGAGAGTGGTCGAGTTTGATGGATAATGTTTGGTATGTTAAGTGTAGTGGAGAATGTTACAACTGTACGTAGTGTATCGTTTGCTGAGGAAAGGAAGGAGAGATATGTAGGTGGATCATGAACTAAATTATAGGGAGACATTCTGACTAAGAGCAATATATATATATATATATATATATATTATATAGATATGTATATATAATATATATATATATATATATATATATATATATATATATACATATATATATATATGCAAACATTCATACATACATACATACATACATACATACATGTAATAAATGGATAAAAGAATGGAAATGTTATCTCTTTCTAAAACTATCTGATATAATTACTATAAAAAAGGAAAAGTATAACCAGTTTATTTTCTAAGGCGTTTATGTTTGATGAATTGAATTATGCAAAGATATTGTAAGAAGCTGGCTATAATATAAAAATATTAAGCATTATTGTGTTGGCAGGGTAAGGAGGCAGGCACAGATGAACAAGTTGACAGAGGAATGGGTGGGGACGAGAGAGGTGAGGAGAGGTGAGGAAAGAACAGGTAGGTTATACTTGTGAGGAGAGAAAGAGACAAGGATAATTTACGAGTGGAGGAGAGAGTAGAGAGAGAGAACAAGGAGAGGTAAGAAGTGAGTTAGTTACGAGGAGGTTAAACTAGTAGATGTGGAGGTGAGGGAGGTGAGGCAAGGCGGGGAGGGGGGGTACAAAGGTCAGGTAAGAAGCTGCAGGGTCATGTGTGTCTTGACGAGAATTCGAAGTTAGTTAATTGTCTTGCGGGTATTTTGTGCTTCTCTTTTATTTATTACATCTTTTTGTTATTATCTATTCGTTGAGTTGTGTTCTTCTCTTACCACCACCACTACCTCTTTCTTCTTCTCGTACTTCATTATTATGGTTTACCTTCTTGTGTTTTCCTTATTTACTTTGCATTGTGCCTTGTATCTTGGAAGTTCATCATTAGTGTATCTGTTTTTATCTTCCCTTTATTTATTTTCCTTTGTGTCTTTCCTGGATAAGAATTAGAGATGGATTTTGTTTGATTTAATATCCTGTATTTCCAGATCCATATGTTTCAATTTTATTTATCTGGGTAATATTCGTCTTACCTACATTCTCCATTACAGTGAAAGTAACTGGCATTGTACATTTAATCTATATTTATCTGTATATTCCATTAGAGTGAAACTGCATTGTTGTCCTTAATTTCTCTCTTTCAAGTCGCCTCTTTTCGTTTTCTTAGCGTATTGTTCTCTCCCTCTCTTTTGTCAGTACCACTCCTTGTTCCTCTCTGTCTCTCCACTCTACTTTATATATCTATCTCTTGTTATTTTCGTTTTTCCATTTTTCTTTTTTCATCTTTCTTCATTCTCTTGAGTGTCCTTATTTTTCATTCTCCCGTTTTAACTTCATTCAAGATTCTTTTCTTTATTTCATTCTTATACCCTTTCATGCACCATCCTTCCCTTATTTTTTTTATTTCTTTTATTCATGCAATGTGAGGTTTTACTGGAATTTATGAACTAAAGGAGACCACCTAATGGACACCTATCTGAAAGCCCACCCATATGGGAAGTGTTACCCCGAGTGAATAGTCAATTTAAAAAATCTCTTTTGTCCATCTTTCTCTTTCTCACTTTCACTTAACTCTCACTACCTCCCTCCTCTCTCTCTTTTTCCTCCTCTCGAACCCTTCATGCTAATTTACCCAGCTTCGAATCCCTTATATCTCACCAAGCATCCAACCAACTTTACCCAGCCTTGACCGTCCTATAAGAGTCTCTAGCACAGGGCGAGCAGGGAAGTGTGGGCGAGCGAGTAATGCGTCTGTGTTGTGTCCAGGAATGTGGATGATTAGCCACCTACCGCTGAAGATGCTTGGGCAGGCGAGATTTGCAAAGTGGCTCATTGGGAGGCGGTTTATGGGCCGGTGAGTTATCTATGTATGTGGCCCCCAGCTGTGTGTTCCTCTCTCTCTCTCTCTCTCTCTCTCTCTCTCTCTCTCTCTCTCTCTCTCTCTCTCTCTCTCTCTCTCTCAACGCATGACTTCTCCCCTCTCCCCTCCTCCTCTCCTCTCCCCTCTCACTCTCCCTTTCAACGCCTCGCTTCTCCCCTCCCCTCCTCTCCCGTCTCACTCTCCCTTTCAACGCCTCACTTCTCCCTTCTTCTCTCCCCTCTCCCCTCCACGCCCAACCCCGCCCTCAGCACCGTGACGTCAGCACAAACTGGGACGAGTTACATAGTTTTCACTTTCTGCTACCTGAGTCACGGCTGGCTTAACACACACACACACACACACACACACACACACACACACACACACACACACACACACACACACACACACAAGAAGAATAACGAGAAAAAAAATAAGAAGAAGAACAACAAGAACAAGAACAAGAACAAGAAGAACAAGAACAAGAACAAGAAGAAAACAAGAAGATACACAAGAAGAAAACGAACAATAAAAAGAAAGAGAAGAACAAAAAAAATAGCAAAATAAAGAAGACGACGACGACGACGACGACGACGACGAAGAAGAAGAAGAAGAAGAAGAAGAAGAAGAAGAAGAAGAAGAGGAAGAAGAATGGTGACGATGCAAGGAGTGTACCTAGACCAACTGAAGGGGAACAGGACAAACAGAGATAGGGTGACTGGAACGAACGAGTGGTACCTACAGCAAGACAAACACCGCTTGATGAATCCACACACACATCTGGAGTGGACTACAACAAGAGACCATACACGCGAGAAGTGAATGTAAACTAATTAGAATAAAAAGGGAAAAAAAAGAACAAGTGGAATCAAACACTGCGCAGAAGGTGTTAGAGGAGAAGCACTATATATGAAGTAAAGGGAAGGATTGGGCAAATTGAACGTTAAGTAATTAGAATGAGAAGAAATAAAACGACATATGTGAAATTAAACACTCTTAGAGGAGGTTTTAGAGAACACAC